>OW804096.1:15392484-15677461 GCA_942159475.1 Sthenelais limicola | reverse complement strand
GTGTAAATATACATTGTAGATAGTGAAAGTATATACCCACATGTTCCTCTGCTCTAGCCCGATCATTTTGCCACATCCATATTAATTTTTTAATTATTGAAAGCTGATCGTTTTTTTGTAAAGCGTCCATGGATGGCTAAATGTTTAGACACTGTGTCTATGAATGGCTATGTATGTATGTACAACTTTATTAATGGCTTACATTTACAGAGTTAAGGGTGGTCTCCACTGGCTGCAGTAAGCTCTGCGGTAAGCCTTGCGATGGTTTGTGCTGGTTCTGTAGGTGGAGAGGAATCACAAGGTCCTGCCTACATGGTTCACTGGCCATGTAGGCAGGACCTGGCCATTTATCACCAACACAGCACCATTGCAAGACTTACCGCAGAGCTTACCGCAGAGCTTACCGCAGAGCTTACCGCAGAGCTTACCGCAGAGCTTACCGCAGAGCTTACCGCAGAGCTTACCGCAGAGCTTACCGCAGAGCTTACCGCAGAGCTTACCGCAGAGCTTACCGCAGCCAGTGGAGACCACCCTTTATAATGCAGTTTCAGGAAAAAGGGACAAAGAAAGACAAATGATCTGTTAAACAACCATCTGTGCTCCCCTTCCTTCCGTGGTATTCTTAAATAAAGTTTAGTTTTGACGACTTAGTTCAATCTTAGAAGTAATATGATATATTACTATTAAGGTTCAATAGAGGCATAAGTGATGTGTTCCAGTAAAATGAGTCACAAGTCGCAAAATTGATATTTTTCAAAGTAGTTTTTTCCACAAGATCTCTTTATTGAAATGTTCCGATTTAGAGGGATTAGCACTTATTAGGTGTCCTAGTGTTTACTGTCATTGGAATCCGCTTGATCTCCTCTTTACAAATATGGTGATAACTCAAAATCCATATTTTGCGACTCATGACTCATTTTCCTAAAAACTTAAATTTATATAGCTGTAACTATTGACTGTCTGCTTGTAGTACTGTATATTGTAGTGACTCTAATCATTTTTGTAACTTTTTTTTATTTTTACATAAGACTTTATTTACTGTAACCTGGGCTTTTACAATTCTAAACAATATAAAATCAAGTCAATGGAAAAAACGGATCATTTTTTTAACACAGTAATATTTTCTGCTATATCTCCGGCTACTCGCCGCCATATTACTTTTTCTTCTTTGCTAACCATTTTGAATTTGAAAGCATATGGGTCAGCTTTTCAGAAAATGTACAATTGGCAGCTCTACACATTTCGTAAACTCTGTTAAATTAGAGTGAAAAATGGTCAATACTAGGTATATCTGAGTATATTTGGTATCACATTGATTTCAAGTATCAGTTTTGTTATGTTAAACTGCATTTTGAAGCTCATTTCTGCCTTGAATTTGGGTTATTTGGGAGGATTGGTGAAGGCGAATTGAACATTTTCTGAAAATCTGACACATATAGTAGGCCCTACCACATTGCATCTCATTCGTAGCTCATACATGGGTCAGATTTTCAGAAAATGTACAATTCACAGCTGTACCCATTTAGTAAATTCTGCTACATTTGGCTGCAATTTGGTCAATATTAGGTAAATTCGTCTATTTTCGGCATTGCATTGATTCCAGCAATCACTTTGGTTAGTTTAGACTGAATTTTGAACTTTATTTTTGTCTGCAATGTGGGTTATTTGAGAAGATTGGCGAAGTTGAATTGAACATTTTCTGAAAATCTGACCCACATAGCAGTGAGCAGGTCTATACTTCCATTTGCAATTTTTCCCTATAGATGAATGATTTTACCTGCAAAATTATCTAATTTATTATTTTCGAATTAATATCTCCACCCTAAAGATAATTTCTATGGGCTTTATAGGACAATATTACTACCTCTTCCACTGAATATTATTTTGCCTTTGCAATTTTTTTTTAGGTAACCATTTTTTGTAACTTTTTTGTAACTTTATTTTTTCTGTAAAATACCTTTCTGGCAAGTCAGGCTGTCCTGAGAATATTTGTACTGTATGTATGAAAATGTTCATTGTCCTCAATAAAATATTTTTAAATCTAAAAAATTTAAAATCTAAAACGGATCACATATGGCGAAAGTCACTCTCATTGATCAATGTTAGAGAGGGTCAGCTACTGCATGAGATAGAGTGGGAACTGATGGGCTGGGTCGTATTGAACTAACCTCCTAACCTACACTGATAAGGTAAAGTGTAATAACACTCATACAAAATTGACATCATTATTAAACGGTTTATCGTTATTGCTCCAATGCGACTTGGTCCTTATATAAGTTTAGCTGTCGTGAGCGATTGCTGTTCTCGCCACCATCTAAGGATATGATTTCTATTTTTGTTACTATTCCTGTTAAATCTACCATAATATGTTAATTCTTGTGATGTGTTTCAGGAAAATGAGTCATAAGTCGCAAAAAATAGATTTTGAGATACCATTATATTTGAAAAGATGAGATCAAGCCGATTCCAATGATAGTAAACAGTCTAATAATCTAATAAGTATTTCTAGATTTTAAGTTTGATATTTTCGTTTTTGAAAAAAAAATAGTTTCCAATATTTCTGGGGGTCAATAAACAGTAAAGTAACTAAATTTAGTCCATATGAGGACCTTTAAAACGAAAGGATATATTACATAGATTGTCCTGAAATTTGATACATCAATTGACATCGCTATAAGTGATAACCCCTCCAAGAATTAGAACATTCCAATTATGTGATCTTGTGATAAAAACACATTGAAAAATATCAATTTTGCGACTTGTGACTCATTTTCCTGGAACACATCACAATTATTGTCTCTAACACAAAATAATGTCGTTGCAGTATTCATCGGAAGATCACTAGCACTTTTCTTTTATTGACATATAGTCCCCTGATATACTTCATTAGGTTCTGTTTCAAGTCACTAATACATTTAATATTGATCAGTTATTGATTGTTTTGTACCAATCCGGCGATAAAAAGTGTTTGAATAGTGCATTTGCATAGCCGCCATTTTGAATCTTTATTCGCATGGAATTATGGGACTAATGGTACAGTGTAAAATCTATAGAAAACATGTCATGTTCAGCATGGAATATTTATCAATATTCTAATGTCAATATCCATATGTTATACATGTTAACATGACACAATTGTGTGTTGTTGTTTTTCTTTTAAAAAAAGGGGGGAAAAAAGAAAGAATTGTGTGTTTCTGCCCATGAACAGCAGCAGGCATGTTCCTCGAACAAAACAATAGAAACGGCTACAGGTAGCTGCAGGTGGGTCAGATTTTGTGAAAATGTACAACCCACCTTCCCCCATCCTCTCAAAAAATCCAAATCTAAGAGAAGAATTAACAGTTTAACACGAAGGAAGAGATAGTTTTAATCATCACGATGCCAAAATTACTCGGATATACATAGCATTTATCATATAATTATATGATGATAAATGCTATGATTATGTATATTTCACTTTATATTTTCTCATTTCAGAAACCACGCTAGGTGCTTTTGATATGTGCTTGCATCACAGATATAAATTAAAAGACCGAAATGAGGAGAAAACTGATGAAACAATAAAAATATTCAATATAGATGAATTAATAAATGATGTACCAATATGTGACCCCATGCCCAAACAAATAATATACGCATTTTAGGCGCAACAAAAGCGCATATATATATATGCCATATAAATCCGCCCACTTTCCGCAATAAATGAGCATTATATGGGTCAGATTTTCAGAAAGTGTACAATTCGCCTTCACCAATCCTCTCTAATAACCTACATTTAAGACAAAAATGAGCTTCAAAATGCAGTTTAACATGACAGAACTTATAATTTAAATCAATGCGATACCAAATATATTCAGATATACGCAGTATTCATCATTTTTCAGCCAAATTTAGCAGAATATACTAAATGTGTAGAGCTGCCGATTGTACATTTTCTGGAAATCTGACTCATATATGCAAACATTACGCGCGTATAATTGGGGGTCAAAATTCAGAATAATTGCGCATTATGTATGCAAAAAGTCAGCGCAATTTCTCCGTTGTTTCACCGCAATTAAAATTACGCAAAAAAAGTTAACTCTCAACTCAGAAGTATTGCGCAATCAGTTGCGCCCATATTTTTGCGCATATTGCGCACCAATGCCCGTCGGGAACAATCTAATTTAGCAGAAGTTATCAAATTGATAGAGCTGACAATTGTACATTTTGTGAGAATCTGACCCGTGTATATAAATAATGCACAGTGTTACCGCATTTACCAAAGGACCATCTATAATATATTACCATTGATGATTTCCATCTGCGCTATTCTGTCTCCATCTACTTTTCCGTGGCACATCCCATTTATATTGAATTATTTTAAAAACTGTCCTTTAGAAATAGTCCTTTAGAAACTGCTCTCAGTTAATGTCGGTCAAAAAATGAACATTTCCTATTTTGGGGAGTATTTTTTTCCAGTTGCCCAATTCCTTTCCTGCGATGACTTCACTTATTATCGCTCATCGCTGGCCGTTTTCCTTCGGCCGATTTGACTTCCAATTATAGGATGGGGATGGGGAGGGGGATGGGGAGGGGGAGGGGGAGGGGGAGGGGGAGGGGGAGGGGGAGGGGAGGGGGAGGGGGAATTGTTTCCCTAACAACATTAAAATTTAGATTTAAATTTCACACGTCTGAGCATGGAAAATGAGTCTTGCCTCTTTGCCTTAGAATCTCCCATGCATATGCCACCAATGGAAAATTCAGAATAATACAACAACATTAATTTGTCGAAATAGATTGATTGTTTAAAGTTTTTATTTCAACTAGGGTTTTAGTGGAACCATCGAGTTCGCTAGCGTGCCTGGGTTTTCCACCAATATGTTATACTTGGAGTAACATTATTCAGAAGAAGAAGAATATCCAATTTGGTCAATACTTGGTAAATTCGAGTATATTTGGCATTGCATTGATTCTAGCAATCGGTTTGGTTAAGTTGAACTATATTTTGAACTTTATTTTCGTCTGAAATTTGGGTTATTTAAGAGGATTGGTGAAGGTGAATTGTACATTTTCTGAAAATCTGACCCTTATACTGGGAGAACCAGGCCCTACAATGAGGTGCTTCTCCCTGATTGGACTAGAGCAAAGGAAGGCTTTGGACCAATCACAGACCTTATTGAATCAGTATATCTTGGATCTGCGTGCAGGCAGCAGGTATAGGAAATTGAAAATGTGTATGTATAAGGAGCACATGTTACAATACATTATAACAATACTTTATTTGGGTCAGATTTTCAGAAAATGCACAATCTACAGTTCTACACATCTATCAAATTCTGCTAAATTAGAGTGAAAAGTGATAATTACTAGGTACATCTGAGTGTATTCTGTACTGTATTCATTCAATGAATCTGCCTGGTTATGTTAAACTGTATTTTGTTCCTGATTTTCGTCTTAAATTTGGTATATTTGAGAAAATTAGCAAAGGCCAATTGTACATTTTCTGAAAACCTGACCCATTTAGTTTATCACAGGTCTCAGTCACAGTCCGGCCCCTTCCTCTGGTTCCAGGTGACCACACAGGAGGAGTGCCAACTACCTTATGTCCATCTCCTAATTTAATTCCCACCATAAAGTTAAGAATTGACAATTTGTGTGCAGCTCTCATAGCTCTAGAGTAATGCTATATGTGTTCTAAGCGACTGAAACCAACAAGTTAGTTAACAGATTTATTATACATGCGTTCAATCATGAAAATAGAAAAAAATCGAGTTATAAATTTGAATTTTAACGGCAATCTTATAAAAAAAAAGATTGGTTGCCATGACAACCCCACGTAAGTCACTAGTGAAATACGCACCATGCCTAAATCACTCTAGATACGTTGTTTTCAGAACAATGCGTGTATAACAATATTGCAAATCTTTCAGGTCCAAGCTATAATGTCAAATCTTTTTACAAGACTTGTTATTGCTTTTATGTTTTATGTTTACTTGTTATTGCTGTTATTGTTATTTTACCAAATTCTCTTTAAGAATATAGTAAAATTCTTACAGGTTAATGCATGGTAAACTTCGCAACCCTGTAGGCTTTAGCAAGGCTAGCATTTAAGACGGGGGAGATCACCTTAATTGTCTGCATGCTCAGATATGTTCGTTATTGCATGCTCAAACATGTTCAGAGAGCGTATAATATAGAATAATACATATTATTGTAGTGGATTTTAGCTACTGAATGCCAGGTGACACTGCAGTATTGTTGTTGGCAATAGTACCACATATATAGCCCAGGTAGTTTGATTACCCTTTACCAGTAAGAGCATAATAGGGATGCACTTATAAATAGTTGGTGCTAGTAGTAGTAGTGGCATTATTTTCAACTATATATGCCAGTCGCCCATATTGTTCGTTGCTACTCCCTTGTACATACCTCCCTGGTATTATTGTATCTTATACCTTATTCCCCCCTTTATCACATGTGATGTGTTTCAGGAAAATGAGTCGTAAGTCGCAAAATGGATATTTTTCAACGTGTTTTATTTATAAGATATCTTTGTTGGAATATTCTAATTCTTCAGGTATTTAATGCCGTTAATCAAATTATTACATGTACGAAATTTCAAGGGAATATATTAAATATATCAATGCATTTCTAAGGTCAGCTTATGGAGTATATTTAGGTACTTTATTAGTAATTATCCCCCCAAAAATATCAATAACTTTTTTTTCAAAAATTAAAATATCAAACTTATATTATAAAAACGCTACTTAGATGTCCTTGATGTTTACTACCATTAGAATCGGCTTGAGCTCATCTATTCAAATATGATAATATCTCAAAATCCATTTTTTGCGACTTATGACTCATCTTCCTGAAACACATCACATATAACACCTGTATGACTTAATGTTAACATCTGATTGTTATTGTGTATGTCACATTATTCTGTACCTGTTATCCGTAATGGGTCTCTTACAGAGATACGTCGTAAGATTGATATATTTCAAAGTGTTTTGTTTTATTCATAGAAACCTTTGTAGGAATGATTCCATTTTTGCATTGATTGTCCCCCTTACTCTTCTGTATATGGGTCAGATTTTCAGAAAATGTACAATTCACCTTCACCAATCCTCTCAAATGATCCAAATTTCAGACGAAAATAAAGTTCAAAGTACAGTTCAACCTAACGTAACAGATTGCTAGAATCAATGCAATGCCGAATATACTCGAATTAACCTAGTATTAGCCAAATAGCAGCCTAATGTAGCAGAATTTACTAAATGTGTACAGCTGGCAATTGGACATTTTCTGAAAATCTGACCCATATGTTGATCAAAATTCAAGAATGTATACTGAATAGATATAAATGCAGGAATATATTTCACTACTTTACTAGTGGCAAATATCATCGTTGCGACTTGTGACTCATTTTCCTGAAACCCGTCACATATCATGACCCGATGGACTCTAATATGAACTAATCCATTAAAGGATGTTATTTTAAATCACCATAAAACTAGAGATAACTGGACAAAGTGCTCCAGGCAGACTATAAACATGGAAGGTACAATATCTGGTCCTCTCTCCCCAACCACACATGTATACAGCCAGCAGCTTTGCATCACTACCTCTGTCACTCCCATTTGTGATGTGTTCCAGGAAAATGAGTCACAAGTCGCAAAATTGATTTTTTTCAAAGTGATTTAATCACAAGACCTCTTTATTGAAATGTTCTGATTTTTTAGGGTTTAGCACTTATAGTCATGTGAATCCATGTAATAAATTTCGGGACATTGTATTGAATGTATCTCTGCGTTTTGAAGGCCTTCGTATGGAGTATATTTAGTTACTTTACTTGTAATTACCCATCCAGAAACATTGATAACTTTTTTTTCTTCAAAAATTGAAAATATTAAACTCTAAATATAGAAATACTTATTAGGTGTCCTAGTGTTTACTATCATTGGAATCGGTTTGATCTCTTTTCAAATAGTGTGATATCTCAAAATCCATTTTTGGCGACTTATGATTCATTTTCCTGAAACACATCACAAATGTTATGCTACTAGTAGCGCTAAACACCTCAAAATGAAAACATTCTGACCAAGTAGTGAAAAAAAAATTTGAAAAATATCATTTTTTGCGACTTGTGACTCATTTTCCTGCAACACATCACAAATGTAATCTGCCTCTTTCTTTTGAATGTCATTATACATGGGGAGAGAGTACGTGGCAAGTATTTTTTTTTTAAGCTTTTCTTTATACTGGGTGGATCAAGTCCCTAATATCAGGTTTTTCACTCGCCCTAGGTGACCAGATATATGTATACAGTAGTTGTCAGTATTTTACACAGTATATGGGTGAAATCACCAGAAAATGTACAATTCACCTTCACCAATCCTATCAAATAACGCCAATTTAAGACAAAAATGACGCACAAAATGCAGTTCAACATAACCAAACAGATTGCTAGAATCAATGCAATGCCAAATATTCTCGAATTTACCTAGTATTGACAACATTTCAGTCCAATTCAGCGCAATCTATTAAATATGTAAAGCTGCCAATTGTACATTTTCTGAAAATCTTACCCATATACAATATCAAGAATCGCTCATACAAGCAAGATTACACCATAAATACAATAAATAGAGAGAATGGGACGAGCCGGCAATAATCGAAAATTTATTGGACTTGATTCGTCCACATAAGCACTCTGCCTACGGCATCTTGCTTATGTGGACAAATCAAGTCCAATAAATTTTCGATTATTGCCGGCGAGTTCCATTCTATATTTATTATATGTGCATAAAATTTGATCATATGTCATCAGATATTACTGAAAAAATACTAAAGAAGTCTCAGAGAGCCCTGCTGCCCCACTGACAGCCCCCCTGCACTGTGCGATCATGCAGTATTTAGGTCTACTTATATTGTTGACTTAAAATGTTCATAACGCAGCCATTTCTTGAGCTACATTAATAAAATTTATATCATTCAATAGAGAATTTAATGCTCTATTTAATGATGTGTTTTTATTATGTATTTCTATAATCATAGTACCAGAATCACGGGTGGATTACCGATCACGGGCATTTGTTTACATGCTTCGCGGAGAGCCAAAGCTTCGCGAAGCATATCAACAGAGCTATTTTTAGACAACTACATTTTTATAGGATGCGTCCTATATGAATACTTTTATAGCACCCCACTTATAGCACCTCTCATATAGCATGCGCGTATGATAAATACAGTTACAGTACACTGCAGTGCTACTTCGAGTAGTTTCAAGTTATCGAGTGTTAGCAGGTGATAAAGAGCATAATTATGAGAGCATAAGGTTGGTAGGTATTCATTGAGTATACCAGTTGACAAGTAATTGTTATATGTTGTTGCTTTGCCACTATTTATTACTATAAGCACTTTACAAGTGTTAGCAGCTTATATCAAGGGGTCACAATACATAGGTAATTTATACAGAAGCATATATGAGTCAGATTTTCAGAAAATGTACAATTGTCAGCTGTACACATTTAGTAAATTCTACTAAATTAGGTTGCAATTTGATCAATACTAGGTAAATTCAAGTATATTTGGCATTGCATGGATTCTAGCAATCTGTTTGGTCAAGTTGAACTGTATTTTGAACTTTGTTTTCGTCTGAAATTCGGGTTATTTGAGAGGACTGGTGAAGGCGAATTGTACATTTTCTGAAGATTTCACCCATAGGAGGTATTTAGAGGTTTATAATGTAATGAATGCAAATCAGCAGAAGGTATTGATTGGTTGATTGATTGGTTAGTCAGTTTTCTGATGTACAATGAAAAGTACCATTTATATGGAATTTGTGGCGAAATAAACACGTTTTTTTTTTTAAAAAAATGTAAATATAATCGGAAATAAAACTATTACAACAACAACAATAACAACAATCAATATTTGATACCACTGGCGACCTTGACAGTTATTGTATTGTATTTTGAAGTGACTGATCATAAACACCCTCTTCGTAGCAAGGGTAAGAGGTGTTTAAAACATGGAATGACTGTCATTATAAGTTATCACCTGAAACGATCGAGCAAATCCTTAAGGAGAGAATATGGACAAACAAAAACATTAAATTCAAGGGTATAATGTTAAGGTGGCAAACTTGGATAGACAAGGGTATAAGTGTAATGGGGGACATATTTAATGAGAATGGTTCGCTCCTACCAAACGAGATATTCTTGGAGACTTTTAACTTTGTACCTTCTTATTATGAGATTAGAGCACTGGAAAAAGCAATCCCTGCAAGCTGGTTAGCTAAAGTAGCGAATGAAAATCCCCAGAGGTGTAATAACGCTATAGAATTTAATGTTGGAGGGAAAATGTTAAACCTCGTAAGATGCCCAGCGAAAATGATATATCTGAGTTTAATACAAAAAAGGAAACCAAAATGGGAGAAGTTCTTAAAGTGGAAACAAATCTTGAAGCTATCGGATGAACAGTACGAAGGCATAACATGGAAGAAAATATTTACACTACCGTACAAATGCACGTCAGAGACTAGATTACAAGTGATGCAATATAAACTACGGCATGGTGCACTGACCACGAATAAATTGTTAAGTGAAATTGGTATTAACAAGATGCACGGCTATGACTAACGTCATATATAATTGCAATGGGCTACATGTATACATAAATAAGTACATACACATAAGTACATGTACACATACATACATACATACATACATATATAGAAGAACCATTCTAAATTTCAAGTAAGCATGTGAATGTTAAGGAATTCTCCCAATGACACCAAGTAAACCCCACCAGAATACCTTAAAACAGCATATATTTAGAAAAAAAAATATTCAAATTATACATTTGTTAAAACAGATGTAAACTTTTCATGTTTAAATGATTGTAACTATACTACATACTAGGTCACCACAATAATAATAGCTACTCAGATTGTAGTTGTAAGGTGTAACTATGTTTGCATGTACATTTTGTACATGTATGTACATTCATACCTACATTAGTACATACACCCACTGTCACCACTGCCACCACTACCACCACTAACACTAAGCTCCCACTCAGCTGGCCAACGAACCGTGACATAGCATGACCAGCACCAGCACCACTGCCACCACTACCACTACCACTACCACTGCACTCAGACGAAGACGAAAGTGGTGCATAGACGACGGACGACGATTTTCTTCACAAATGTAGAATTCCAATGGTAACATTATACCTAAACACATTTAACTGCCCATTGCAATTAAAAACAAGCCAAAATGTGACTTCTGTGAAAAAGAAGATTCTCTAGACCACTTTTTAGTGGAGTGTAAGGAAACCAGAAAGGTCTGGACATGGGTAATAGAATGGTTGTACGAACTGGAATACATTAACATAAAACCAAATGGTGAGAGGTTCTTCCACAAGGAAAGAAATAGAGTTGTTTACAAAGTACAGGATGTTCTATTAATAGAACATCCTGTACTTTGAATTCGGTATAGACGTGAATAATGTACAGTCGAAAATCATTAACTGGTTCATACTTCAAGTTAAAGCAGTCATACATACACAAAAACTTTTCCACTTTTTCATGAAAGAATAACAAAGGTACAACGCATGACATTTCATATAAAGAGTGACAAGATATCCGCAAAGGAAACTTAAGAGGCGTAAAGCAGAGGGTTGATCCTAGATGTAATGATCCGCCGAATCTCTGTCTAACATGTGAAAGAAATAAAAGGTTGTCGCAAAAATAATTTAAAAAAAAGGGTAAGAGGTGTTACGTAATGGATTGTAGACATGTCTGATTGTTCAGTTCTATGAAAACAAACTAGAAGTGCGTACGGTGGCAGGTGCGATATTAAAAAGTATATGAAATCACTTGGCAACGCATGAGAAAAAATGAAACATGTGGTTATAAAATTACTAAATTACAATTACATTTACAAGATTATTAAACTGTATCATGTAGAAGTTAATCCCATTAATGTCAAGGGAACGGCCGGAAGATCTGGGTGTAAATCCTAAATGGTACCCAGAGGCCTGTCGACCTGTTCGTCAACACCCTGTAAACCCTTGATGAATAAAAGGATCAGATTTTCAGAAAATGTACAATTGGCAGCTCTACAAATTAAGGAAATTCTCCTAAATTTGGCTGAAAAATGAAGAATACTGGGTATATCTGAGTATATTTGGTATCACATTGATTTAAAGTATCAGTTCTGGTAGGTTAAACAGCATTTTGAAGCTCATCTTTGTCTTAAATGTGGGTTATTTGAGAGGATTGGTGAAGACAAATTGTACATTTTCTGAAAATATGACCCAAAAGATTGCTCTATTCTATTCTATTCAATCCAGGCGCTTATTACCCATTTATACCTGGCGGTAATTCAAGACACTACGGTAATTCAAATATCATAAAACTTAATGCATTTCCACTGTAAAAACACCATACCCAACCCCGGCGCTAATTCAACACCCTGCGGTTATCTAAGGCCCGGCGGTATTCCAAGGAAATACGGTATTGGGTCAGATTTTCAGAAAATGTACAATTAACCTTCATCAATCCTCTCAAATAACACAAATTTCAGACGAAAATAAAGTTC
This sequence comes from Sthenelais limicola, assembly GCA_942159475.1. Classification (NCBI taxonomy): domain Eukaryota; kingdom Metazoa; phylum Annelida; class Polychaeta; order Phyllodocida; family Sigalionidae; genus Sthenelais; species Sthenelais limicola. Next base: position 15,664,868 of record OW804096.1, on the reverse strand, counting down.
AAAATACAGTTCAACCTAACCAAACAGATTGCTAGAATCAATACAATGCCGAATATAGCCGAATTTACCAGTATTGATCAAATTGCAGCCTAATTTTGCAGAAGTTACTCAAATGTGTACAGCTGCCAATTGTACATTTTCTGAAAATCTGACCCTATTAGCAAAAAAAAGTCCAGTATGATATAAAATCTCTACCTGTGTTTCACCCAGAGTTGATGGTCCAGTGAGAGATGGTAGCAAGTTACCGACTCGGGTGGAATATATACCAGTCGAATTATTCAGATGAAAACGTATCAAACTGCTGATGAAAGTATCAATCCATTTGTTAACGTTCTTTTGTTGCAGAACAGGACTTCAGGACGCACATGTATGTTCTAGCCACTCTAAGGGACTGGACTCTAAGGAAGTGGCAAGGACAATTACACGCACCCCCACCCACCCTTAGGTGCCCGCTGAATGAGCTGAGAACCAACTAGTTGTACAACGGTCAGATTTTCAGAAAATGTACAATTGGCCTTCACCAATCCTCTCAAATAACCCACATTTACGCAAAAATGAGCTTCAAAATGCAGTTTAACATAACAGAACTGATACTTTAAATCAATGCGATGCCAAATATACTCAGATGTAGCCGGTATTTTTCATTTTTCAGCCTAATTTAGGAGAGTTTCCTAAATGTGTAGAGCTGCTAATTGTACATTTTCTGAAAATCTGACCCACAAAATGGTCTCAGCACCGTTGCCTAAAATTGTTTTGTCGTGGTTGAGTGGTCGGCGCGACCGGTTTTCAGGCTGCACCAACTTTGGTCTATTCCCACGTATAAGGCTGTGTAAAATTGTGATGTGTTTCAGGAAAGTGAGTCCCAAATCGCGAAATTCATATTTTTAAAAGACATTTATTATTCAAAAGATCTCCTTTTTGGAATGTTTTCATTTTTTGTGTACCTAGTCAGATAGGTCTTATGAATACATAATACTCAGGATATAGTGTATTAAATATATTCATGCATTTCTTAGAGCATCCTATCAGGGAGGTATATATATATACCTCTGTATACAGAGGGAGCAGAACCGAGGTTCAATGTGTGGTACCCCCATAGTTAGGAGTAATGCCACTACAGCTTGTGGCGCTAACTACTTTAATAGAAATAGATACATAGAAATAGACATGTATGTTTATTTCTGTGCTACAGTGAATCAGGTCTACCCACACCCACCCGCATCCAATAGCCAGCAATTGTATAGCTATTTTTAACTATGTGACTGTTATGGTGTTGCTGAAAAGGCAATCAAATTTACCTGGGCTACCAATGTGCCAAAGATTATGTATGCTGATGGAACAACTTATAATTATATAGCTGTTGTTTATTGATGTATGATTAAATGGTACTAGTGTCAACAACAGCACAGCAGCGCCACCTAGTATACAATAGTGATAACACAACCCAGACAAGGATCGTCCTGTGTGAACAACCCGTGGCTTCTTCTCCCTTGTATGTGGGTCAGATTTTCAGAAAATGTACAATTCAACTTCGCCAATCTTCTCAAATAACCCAAATTTCAGACGAAAATAAAGCTCAAAATACAGTTCAACCTAGCCAAACAGATTGCTAGAATCAATCCAATGCAGAATATATTCGAATTTACCTAGTATTGACCAAATTGCAGCCTAATTTAGCAGAATTTACTAAATGTGTACAGCTGCCAATTGTACATTTTCTGAAAATCTGACCCATATACCTCCCTGATCCTATGGAGTACATTAACCTACTTTACTAGTAATTGTTCACGCAAAATTATTGAAAACATTTTTTTCAGAAAATATCAAATGTTAACTAACAAGTGAGTTGAAGGAGTGTGAATATTGCACTCGTTGCTACGCAACTCGTGCAATATTCTAAGCGACTGAAACCAACGATAACAACAATTATATTCACACTCCTTCAACTCACTTGTTAGTTAACATTTGATATTTTCTGAAAAAAATGTTTTCAATAATTTTGCGTGAACAATTACTAGTAAAGTAGGTTAATGTACTCCATAGGATCAGGGAGGTATATGGGTCAGATTTTCAGAAAATGTACAATTGGCAGCTGTATACATTTAGTTCATTCTGCTAAATTAGGCTGCAATTTGGTCAATACTAGGTAAATTCGAGTATATTCGGCATTGCATTGATTCTAGCAATCTGTTTGGCTAGGATGAACACTATTTTGAACTTCAATTTCGTCTGAAATTTGGGTTATTTGAGAAGATTGGCCAAGTTGAATTGTACATTTTGTGAAAATCTGACCCATATACATAGTGCAGTGTCACCTTGCATGCAGTGGCTAAAATAAGTCCCAATCCCCCATATTTTGGTTCAGTCAATGAGTCGTTGCTACTCCCTTGTATATACCTCCCTGATTACGATCACTGAGTATGCCAGTCCATTTATAAATTGTATTAGAAGAAAATCATACAGCAGAAGAAAACGCGGTATCTAGTGCGGGAAATTAGTAATTATAGACTAAGAACGGATAGAAAAGGTAGTCTAGACATAAATCCTAATAAATTTGTGATATGTTTTAGGAAAATGAGTCATAAGTCGCAATTTGGATATTTTTTTAAGTGATTTATTCATAAGATATATTTTTGGGTGATTAATGCTGCTAGTAATATTAATATATGTACAAAATTTCAAGGCAATGTATTAGGTATATCTATGCATTTCTAAGGTCATATTATGGAGTATATTTAAGTAATTTATTAGTAATTATCCACCCAACGATATCAATAAATTTTCTTTTTCACAAATAAAGATATCAAACTTAGAATATAGAAACACTATTTATATGTCCTACTGTTTACTACCATTGGAATCGGCTTGATCTCATCTTTTCAAATATGATGATACCTCAAAATCCATTTTTTGCGACTTATGACTCATTTTCCTGAAACACATCACCTATAGCCCTTTAGCACAGCCCCAGAACCGGTAAACAAGTTAATCCAAACAAGGCATTTTATATGAATATGAATATCAACCTTATAGCCCAATAAATATTACTCCAGAACGTTTTTGGGTTGTTTTTTTTACAAATTTTATTTGGTCAAATTTCCATAATAATGGGCTCATTAGAAAAGCATTTAAAAAGTAGTAATTTCACATTAATGGTTTGATATACGGGTCAGAGTTTCAGAAAATGTACAATTGGCAGCTGTACACATTTAGTAAATAGTGCTAAATTAGGCTGCAATTTGGTCAATATTAGGTAAATTCGAGTATATTTGGCATTACATTGATTCTAGCATTCTATTTGGTTAGGTTGGACTGACTTTTGAGCTTTATTTTCGCCTGAAATTTGGGTTATTTGAGAGGATTGGTGAAGTTGAATTGTACATGTTCTGAAACTCTGACCCATATATGCTTATGCTGTGTTCTATCATGCTAAATTACTATAATAAGACATGACTCAGGTATATAAGGTGGAATAATGTAAGTTTCAAATCCGTTGGCAGAGAGTTGTTAAGAAGCTTACATTGAATTGCGTTTCTGATACTGTTGATATACTATGGGGTTTATATCATATGGGTCAGATCTTCAGAAAATGTACATTTGGCCTTCACCAATCCTCTCAAATAACCTAAATCTAAGACGAAAATCAGGTTCAAAATACAGTTTAACAAAACCAGACAGATTTATTGAATGAATACAATACAGAATAAATACGCAGATATACAGTTTTCACTCTAATTTAGCAGAATTTGATAGATGTGTAGAACTGTAGAATGTGCATTTTCTGAAAATGCCAAATTAATTAGTTTGTTTGTTTGTTAAACGTGTATTGTCAAATTGGAAGGACATGTCAATATCAAAATTATCTAGATTTATTTTGACATTAGTCTTCCAGTTTCTAGCTCTCTGCAAATGGGAGGATTTCAAGGCTGACTGGATCTATTACGGTTTACAGATGACTAAGGACATATACTGACATAGTTCAAAACGTTTAAACCATTTAAGCCTGGGTTCCACTCCCCTGCTACTACGCCCGCTACTATGCCCGTTTCTTTGGTCCTGTTACTTTTTGAAGCAGGAGCAAGTAGCAGGAGGTAGCCGCTTCAATTCAAACATGTTTGATTTGAAACGCCTACTTCCCAGGGGTCCTGATGACTTAAACGACAAACTGACATAGCCATTTCTTATGATTGACAAACAACATAGACCCTTTCTTAGAGCGACAAATTAACATTGGGATTCTGGGGACAAGGGACAAATACTCATCCTTAGCGTGACAAATCAACATTTTAAGGGGTAAAATCGACAAACTGACATAGACATTTCTTATGATTGACAAACAACATAGACCCTCTTTCTTAGAGCAACAAATCGACTTGGGATTCTGGGGACAAGGGACAAATACTCATCCTTAGCGTGACAAATCAACATTTTAAGGGGTAAAATCGACAAACTGACATAGACATTTCTTATGATTGACAAACAACATAGACCCTCTTTCTTAGAGCAACAAATCGACTTGGGATTCTGGGGACAAGGGACAAATACTCATCCTTAGCGTGACAAATCAACATTTTAAGGGGTAAAATCGACAAACTGACATAGCCATTTCTTATGATTGACAAACAACATAGACCCTCTTTCTTAGAGCAACAAATCGACTTGGGATTCTGGGGACAAGGGACAAATACTCATCCTTAGCGTGACAAATCAACACAGGACCCCCCATCAGGAGCCCTCTTCACGTTACTTCTAAAGTAGCGGAACCAAAGGAACGGGAGTAGTAGCGGGAGAAGTAGTGGGAGAAGTAGCGTGGCAATGGAACCTAGGCTTTAGACATTTACATTAGTCCTGCACTAGTCCTCTATTGAGTTCTATTGCAGGCTATGCCGAGCTGCATCACATCATAACACTGGGATTTATGGGTCAGATTTTCAGAAAATGTACAAATGGCAGCTGTACACATTTAGTAAATCTTGCTAAATTAGGCCACGATTTGGCCAAAACTAGGTAAATTTGAGAATATTCAGCATTGCATTGATTCTGGCAATCTGGTTGGTTAAGTCGAACTGTATTTTGAACTATATTTTTGTCTGATAGTTGGGCTATTTGAGAAGATAGGCGAAGTTGAATTGTACATTTTCCGGAAATCTGACTCTTATACATATAAGGGTTACATTTTCAGAAAATGTACAATTGGGAGATCAACATATTTTGCAAATTCTTCTAAATTGCACTGAAAAATCATCAACACTAGGTATATATGGGTATATTTGTTAATGCCTTGATTCAAACAGTCTGTTCGGTTATGTTGAACAGTATTTGGAACCTGATTTTTGTCTTAAATTTGGATTATTTGAGAGAATTGATGAAGATGAATTGTACATTTTCTGAAATCTGACCCATAAACAACTTGATCAAAGACACTGCTGTACTATATTGAAGAATCTAAAACGTTTATATAATTGAACTGCTGTGAGAAAATTAAAACCATATTAAAATTATCTAGATTTAGAATTTACTACGTGGCTGATTGGCTCACAATATTCATTTTGATTACTTAAACATATAAGAAAGGGGGTAGGTATTACAAGTATACTAAACATAAAGAGTAGTACAGAGTACAAAGTATGCATACAATAGTGTATATGGGTGAGATTTTCAGAAAATGTACATTTCAACTTTGCCAACCTTCTCAAATAACCCAAATTTCCGACGAAAATAAAGTCCAAAATACAGTTTAACCTAACCAAACAGATTGTTAGTATCACTGCAATGCTGAATATACTCGAATTTACCTAGTATTGACCAAATTGCAGCCTAATTTTGAAGAGTTTACTATTTGTGTACAGCTGCCAATTGTACATTTTCTGAAAATCTGACCCATATAAGTATATAGAGCTGGACGTCCCCAGTCTGACCCTTGTCAGAGTCAACGGCTAGATCTATATTCATCCATATTAAATTACTAGCAAAGTAGCTGTTCTCCGGACGGTCCCACTCTCTCCCCGCATTTCCCCCTCTCCCTCTTTTTCCTCTGCCTCTTCTCTGTCTCTCATACCTGTTTTTCTCTCCCAAACCCATCTCTGATTCCCCCCTTTCCCTCCTCTTTTCCTCATGCTCCCCCTCCTCGCTTTCTCTCCCTCCTCTCTCTCCCTTCCCCTACATCCTCTCCCTTCCCTCTTTTCCCTCTCCCCCTTCTTTCCCTCCCCCTCCCCCTCTCTTATTTCCCCACCCTCTCTGCCTTTTCCTCACTCTCCTACAACCTCTCCCTCCCCTCCCCCTCTCCAATACCCCCACCCTCTCACACCCCTCTTCATTACTAGCTATTACTCTCACACTCCACTGCATGTAGTGGCAAATGACATAGTGAAAAGGTTTCTAAGTCCGAGAAACGTTGTGTTTTAGGTTCGTTTAATAAGTGCCTTCTCTCGGCCAGAACAAGTACGTTTATACCCAGAGGGTGCCTCCCTCATGAGGGGTGGGTCAATGTGTGTGACATAATACAACGCAAGGTTGTGTAATAAAAATGGGCTGTATTGTTCTCTGTTCTTTCCCACGAGGCTTGTAGTCCCCATTTATCAGGTAATTGTGCTTGGTTAAAATGTCACTAAGAATCCGGGTGAAGGCGCCATTTTACCTCACTTAAACAATTAAAAACATTGATAATTTTACAATAGTATCCCACAGGGGCTTTCCCAGGCTATAAATAGAGTGTGGAAATACCAATTTAAAAAAGGCTTCAAAATCACATTTTCACCCCAGATATAGAAGGTGTATATACAGTATAGTCATATCATATATGGGTCAGATTTTCAGAAAATGTACAATTGCCAGCTGTACATATTTAGTAAATTCTGCTAAATAAGGCTGCAATTTGGCCAATACTAGGTAAATTCGAGTATATCCGGCATTGCCTTGATTCTAGCAATCTGTTTAGTAAGGTTGAACTATATTTTGAACTTTATTTTGTCTGAAATTTGGATTATTTGAGAGGATCGATGAAGGGGAATTGTACATTTTCTGGCGAGTTCGCCCACATTGTGTTACCAGTCTGGTCGCCGAACAACGGAAGACCACTGCAAGATCACTGGGGGTTATTGTTGTCTATAGGTGGGTCAGATTTTCAGAAAATGTACAATTCACCTTCACCGATCCTCTCAAATAACCCACATTCAAGACAAAAATGAGCTTCAAAATGCGATTTAACATAACAGAAGTGATATTTTAAATCAATCTGATACCAAATATACTCAGATATACCTCGTATTCATCATTTTTCAGCCTAATTTAGTAGAAGTTCCTAAATGTGTAGAGCTGCCAATTGTACGCTTTCTGAAAATCTGACCCATATACAGCCCTACGTGGGTCGATGAGTTATTGTAAAATTGAATATATAAAACCGATGTAAATCGTAGCCATACCTGAAAAAATAATTAAACCCCAAAGAAATCTCGAAGCGTGGGTCAAAACAAGTCTTAGAAATTAATTACCTTTATGAATCAATCCGAATAATATGATGCAGGAGTATAATAATATACAGGTATTTAATCCGTTAATTATTTCTTCTTCAAAATATGTTATGCCCAGGTAGTGAGTGCGAGGCGATGGAATGTCCGCACTCCTCGATCAGGTGTATCCATGCGTAATAGTTCCCCGTAAACTGCTGTGTCGTGTCCTGCCACTCGCCCGCTGCAGGTGAACTATTGAGGGACGCGCTATAGTCACGTGATAGCATTATCAGGAAATCACATGGAATGATAATAGGGGGCTTGCCTTAGCAACTGACTTGTTCTCTTGAATCAGATCGTTGGATCAGGGCGTGAGAAAGTGAACTACGGGAGAATGGAACAAGAATTTGATTAGGAATATAATATGTGATGTGTTACAGAAAAATGCAACAGAGAGGTTTATGGGTCAGATTTTCAGAAAATGTACAATTGGCAGCAGTACACATTAAGTAAAATCTGCTAAATTAGGCTGCAATTTGGTCAATACTTGGTAAATTCGAGTATATTTGGCATTGCCTTGATTCTAGCAATCTATTTGGTTAGGTTGAACTGTGTTTTGAACTTTATTTGGGTCTGAAATTTGGGTTATTTGAGAGGATTGGTGAAGGTGAATTGTACATTTTCTGAAGATGAAGGTGAAAATCCGACCCATTTATGTGCTGTGTTACAGACCAATGCAACTAGGGAGGTTTATGCACAACGCCCAATATACACAAATATACTTAATTTATATCCTTTTTCTGTCAAATTCAGCAGAATTGATTAAATATGTGGAGCTGCTGATTGTACATTTTCTGGCGATCTGACCCCTGAAGCGATATATATGACATAAACAAGGCGGTCAAGCATAACAGCTACCTTCAGTGCATGCAGTCATGCATGCACTGACTACTGTATATATATAACAACTTTTATTCAATAGACATGTACATCAATATAATGCATTATCGAATGGGGAAACGATCCCTCTCAGAGTCGCAGTGCGTTACAGTGACTTCTTCCACGGGGTCCCTTAAAACAAAGATATTATAATGCGGTGCAAGCGAGTGAATGGGAAATACAAGTTATTTCGAGAAGTTTCGCAATTAGCGATTTGCTGTAAATACATTGGGTGATTAAAAGTTTACAGTGCTCGATTTACTATAATTACATTGTGTGATTAAAACATGACTCACATTCAATGCCAATTCTGTAAACCTTTATGTGGGTCAGATTTTCAGAAAATGTACAATTGGCAGCTGTACACATTTAGTCAATTTTGCTAAATGAAGCTGTAATTTGGTCAATACTAGGTAAATTCGAATATATTTGACATTGCATTGATTCTAGCAATCTGTTTGTTTAGGTTGAACTCTATTTTGAACTTTATTTTCGTCTGAAATTCGGGTTATTTGAGAGGATTGGTGAAGGTGAATTGTACATTTTCTGAAAATCTGATCCATATATATATGTTAACCAATGCGTGAAGGACGCATGTATATTACCACTCATGTGGATAGATCTGCAACAACAATAAACTCTTAAGGGTCAGATTTTAAAAAAAATGTACAATTGGCAGCTCTACACATAAATTTTAGGAAATTCTCATAAATTAGGCTGAAAAATGATGAATACCGAGTATATTTGGTATCGCATTGATTTAAAGTATCAGTTCTGTTATGTTAAACTGCATTTTGAAGCTCATTTTTGTCTTAAATGTTGGTTATTTGAGAGGATTGGTGAAGGCGAATTGTATATTTTCTGAAAATCTGATCCATATATATATATGTTAACCAATGCGTGAAGGACGCATGTATATTACCACTCATGTGGATAGATCTGCTACAACAATAAACCCTTAATGGTCAGATTTTCAGAAAATGTACAATACAACTTCGCCAATCTTCTCAAACTACCCAAATTTCAGACCAAAATAAAGTTAAAAATACAGTTCAACCTAACCAAACACATTGCTAGAATCAATGCAATGCCGAATATACTCGAATTTACCAAATTGCTGCATAATTTAGCATGTTTTACTAAATGTGTAGAGCTGTCAATTGTACATTTTCTGAAAATCTGACCCTTAAGTCGGATCACACGATTCAAAGCCTCCCGGCCTCTATTTATTGCTTCTCATACAATAGCTCTCCAATATCGTCAATATTCTATATACATTTATATACAAGTTATGATACAAGACATAACATGTATTAAATGTGAATTTTATTTCTGTATGTTGTATTGTATTCAATTATGACCTTGAATTATGAGGGTCAGATTTTCAGAAAATGTACAATTCAACTTCGCCAATCTTTTCAAATAACCCAAATTTCAGACGAAAATAAAGTTCAAAATGCAGTTCAGCCTAACCAAACAGATTGCTAGAATCAATGCAATGCCAATTATACTCGAATTTACCAAGTAGTGACCACATTGCAGTCTAATGTAGAAGAATTTACTAAATGTGTACAGCTGCCAATTGTACATTTTCTGAAAATCTGACCCATGATGGAAAAATTAGGACCCATCTCGTATTAGATATGACAGGAATCTATTCCGTTGTGTTGTATTCGGAAAAAAATCGAAAATGATTAATGTTAAAGATATATAGCTGGCCTTAGTGGATTATCAATGTTACGAACATATCTCGATGTCAAGTGTTACTTATCAACTTTTTCTTTGTGCACATGAGATTATCAGCCCGCTGAAACTGACGCGCAATAAAATTTCTTTAAAAAAAAATTAAAAAATCCCGTAATGTGGACTGAAGGCTTTATTGGTATACATGGGCTGACACTATTGGTAATAGGGGGTTTGTATAGCCGCCATTTTGAATCCTGATTCGCATGGAATAGGGGATTTGCATGTCTCACTGCGCATGTCTACTGCAGTGCATGCTGGGATGGATTCTGTTGAAATCTGACATACACATATTTGGGAAATTTTTATCGAAATTTGCAAGAATTTTTTCACCAATAGGTTAGCTAGTAGAAACGATCTATGTAAACCAAATGCATGATGGGAAAGATGAGGACTTGTGTCATAGAAACATGTATAACATATGGATATTGGCCTTAGATCATTGATACATATTCCATGCTTAACATAACATGTTTTCCATAGGTTTTAGACTGTACCATTAGTCCCATAATTCCATGCGAATCCAGATTCAAAATGGCGGCTATGCAAATCCCCTATTATTGGACTAATGGTACAGTTTAAAATCTATAGAAAACATGCTATGTTCAGCATGGGATATTTGCATGTATAGAAAGTATAGAAGTACTTATTAGGTGCACTAATGTTTACTATCATTGGCATCCGCTTGATCTGATCTTTTTGAATATATGATGATATTTCAACATCCATTTTTTGCGACTTGTGACTCATTTTCCTGTGATAAATCACATTTAATCCATATTTTTGTATTTATTCTGAGCGTACTAAAATGAAAATAATATTTAGTTAGATCGATTTCTAAACTTTTAACACATTTCTGTATTATTTCCGTATTATTTAAGTATAATGGTCTGCGTGTGAGAGCACGGCGCGGGTGGAGGGTTGTTTTTTAATGTTACAAGCCGAATATATACTAAGTATATGAACTATATTGGTATAATATATTGGTCTGTTATATTTTTTACTTATTATATAACTCCTATAGACTATATTTGATAATTTGGTAACTGAGCTATATGTAAACACTTTATTATATCCAACGTTATATTTGTAGATCCAAAAATCAGGCTATTCTGAGAATATTTATGCTAGATGTATAGAAATGTTTATCAGTCCTAAATAATATTTACAAATCAAATCAAATGTAACTCATCATCCACCTTCTTCACCTAGAGCGGAACCATATGGATATACCAATTTTCAAATGAATCCTTATGGTCGGAATTGGTCGCATTTGGTACTTAAAAGAATGTTGTTGATCGGAATAACATTTGTTGCGACTTGTGACAAATCTTATGTACCACATTAGGGCCAGATTTCCAGAAAATGTACAATTTGCCTTCACGAATCTCCTCAAATAACCAACATTTAAGCAAAAAATGAGCTTCAAAATGCAGTTTTACATAACAGAACTGATACTTTAAATCAACGCGACATCAAATATACTCAGATATACCCAGTATTCTTCATTTTTCAGCCTAATTTAGAAGAATTTCCTAAATATGTAGAGCTGCCAATTGTACATTTTCTGAAAATCTGACCCTTTACATATATTCGTCTTCTCCTCGATGAATGGCTTTAAGCTAGAATAAGAGAGTTGTTTATTGTGGTGTCGATCACCGATTGTATACAGGACACATTGGTTCGCCTTGAGCTTAATTTTTATCAAGAGTTTCTCTCTTCTGACAGTCAGGAATGTGACATTGTCTGCTGCAGGGGTCGTCGGTTCATATCATTATTCTTATATGTGAGTCAGATTTTCAGAAAATGTACAATTGGCAGCTGTAGATGTTCAGTAAAATCAGCTAAATTAGGTTACAATGTTGCCAATACTATGTAAATTGGGGTATATTCAGCATTGTATTGATACTAGCAATCTGTTTGGTTAGGTTGAACTGTATTTGGAACCTGATTTATGGGTTATATTTGGGTTATTTGAGTGGATTGGTGAAGACAAATTGTACATTTTCTGGCGATTTCACCCATGTACAGGTACTGTAGTCCAGCAAGGGTCGGTCTTTATGACTAATAACGTTGCACTCTCAGATACCTTTTCTAACACTGTAAATGTCTTTATATGAAATGTATTAGCTAGACTTTATAATATGTTAGTTGAGAAACTAATGTTTCTTTATGATATACTATTTCCCTTTTATAATCCAACCACTAAACACTAGGCCTTTAGAAGAACTGCAATGGACTCCTAAATCGTTCTGACCTCTAAATATTCTCCCCCTCTCCCCCTCTCCCCCTCTCCCCCTCTCCCCCTCTCCCCCTCTCCCCCTCTCCCCCTCTCCCCCTCTCCCCCTCTCCCCCTCTCCCCCTCTCCCCCTCTCCCCTGACAGATTACACACAGTCCAGTTTAAGGCCAATATCCATCCCCCATACTCTTTGACTGCATAAAGCGGGATGTGTTATGATTAGTATCACTAGAAGATTTTCCTTCTTATATGGGTCAGATTTTCAGAAAATGCACAATCTACAGTTCTACACATCTATCAAATTCTGCTAAATTAGAGTAAAAATTGATAAATACCAGGTATATCTGATTAAAATTCTATATTGTATACATTCACTAAATATATGTTTGGTTATGTTGTTCCCATGGTTTGGATTTGAGGTCGATCTCTAGCAGTTCATAATGCATTAATTATAAAACCAAGCTGCCTTTTAAATCATGTTTATTGATTCGAGGTACAAAATACAGTGCATAAGAGAGTTTTGTACATGAGTAAGATTATGGTAGTTTTAAGAATACATGTATTGTATAGGGATGGTGGGTGGGTGCTCTGTCCCGATTCAATGCATTTAGTGAAGTGAGGTTTGAACAAACGTCTGGTCAGCGCCTGGTCAGTAGGTGTGACGTAATCATAAGAGTGGTTGTGGAGGTAATGTCTGATCAAAAAGTGTGTACAATCAAAGTTGTTGTGAACCTCCAAATAAAATGGCAAAACAGAAAAAAAAGAAGAGTGGTTGTGTTCGACTACCATAAGGTTTTGCTTGGGCCTTTTAAAATTACTTGCAATTTTCAATTACTGCTAATGCATCCACTAAATATTTGCGCTATAGGCGGGAGATTTAGCGCACCATACAAAATTCACAATGCTAATGCTAACATACGTTTTATGAGGACTACGTCATCACTGGACTCCTAAATCCTTTAAAAAATCATTTGTATACCAGGCACTAACCTTACGGAACAACCTTGACAGAAGCACTAGGTCCATTCAAGACCTGGCGACCTTCCAGAGATACCTAAAAACTCAGTACAACCCCACTTAACTATATAATTTCTGCTGATTTCATGTAAGAATAAGTGAGATACTGTAACTACTATATAACACTAATCTATCTATTGATTGATTTCCATGTTTATTGTATTGTATTTCTACTTCTGGGTGATATAACGTTGATTAGAGACATAATTGACTGAAACTAGTATTTCATGGAATTAAATGTTGTGAAGTATATTTCCATTAACAATAAATGAATTACAGATACATTGCGGATTGGGGTAGTCAGAAATATTAAAAGTTAATTTAATAATTATTATATCCCGAAAGCATCAGATTTGATATTAAAGTGACAAATGTGTAAAAAAGGGAAATGATTCACAAGTCGCAAAAAATAGTTTTTGAGATATCATCATAATTTGCAAAGATGAAATTAAGCCGGTTCTAATGGTAGTAAACAATAAGACATATAAGTAGTGTTTCTATAATTTAAGTTTGATATCTTTATTTTTGAACAAAAAGTTATTAATATTTTTGGGTGGTTAAATATTGATAAAATACCTAAAATTAATGTACTCCATAAGATGACCTTAGAAATACATAGATATATTTAATACGTTGCCTTGAAAGTTTGTACACGTATTAATGTTACTAGTGGCATTAAGCACCCCAGAAATTAGAATATTCCAACTAAGATACCGTATAAATAGATCACTTTGAGAAATATCCATTTTGCGACTTATGACTCATTTTCCTGTAACACATCACAAATTAGCATATAGTTTTCTGATGTGTCTCGATCAGTTCAAACCCTCCATCGTGCCATTCGCTATAGATATGTGATGTGTCACAGAAAAATCACATATGACTCATTTTCCTGAAACACATCACATATAGATGATATCTCAAAAATCATTTTCTGCGACTTATGACTTATTTTTCTGTAACACTTCATTTATGACGGAATCACTATAGCGGCAATGCAAACTGCCCTATTATGGCTCAGTAATGTGTTGCTTCCAAGGACGCCATAACCATCGGACCATAATATTTGTAGAAGTGGACAGGTTGCTATAGAGGCCGCGCAAACAACGAGTATTGATCGCCCTATTATGGACTTAGAAGGTTGTGGTTTGGAGCGAAGAGTCTTATGGCATGGGATAGAGGACGAGCGATAGCGAGTTCTCTATCCCATGTCCATAAGGCTATTCCCTCCAAACCACAACCTTCCAAGTCCTTTAGGGGTCGACCACAGACTCTATCCGCTGGTAGGATTGTCCGTTACAAGGGCAATTTAGGGACAAAACTGGACCAAAGACCCCTAAAGTAGAAACATCGACCAGTTCCTTATACCAGCCTCCGCATATACCAGCCTCCGCTGTTCATAAATATCTCCACAAACAGGATTATTTCACATGTCACCTCAATTAAATGTGCATGACTAAGGTGAAATTATATTCCAGAAATCCACGCCAGATGAGTAGAGGGTACGATGTAATATCATGTGATCGACCCCGGGAGAGAAGAAGGCTATTTGTTGATAGATTGAATAAAAAGTTTTTTTAAAAAAAAAAAAAAAAAAAAAAAGTGATGTGTTCCAGGGAAATGAGTCGCAAGTCGCAAAAATGATACTTTTCAATGTGTTTTTTTTTCACAAGATCCCTTTATTGTAATGTTCTGATTTCTAGAGGGTATAGCACTTATAGTCATATAAATCTATGTAATAAATTTTAGGACATTGTATTAAATATATCCTTGTGTTCTGAAGGGTTTCGTATGGAGTATATTTAGTTACTTTAGTGGTAATTACCCCTCCAGAAACATTGCAAACATTTTTATTTTTATTTTTTTTCAAAAATAAAAATATCAAACTTAAAATATATAAGTACTTATTAGGTGTCCTAGTGTTTACTATCGTCGGAATCAGCTTGATCTCTTCAATGTCCCAAAATTTGTTACATATATTCATGTTGTATCTGCTAAGATACTGGTAAAATTCAAATTTATGACTCGATTTTTTTCTATTTTCATGATTGAAAGCATATATAATAAATATAATAAATCTGTTAACTAACTCTTTGGCTTCAGTCGCTTAGAATATTGCACTTGTTGCTATGCAGTTCGTGCAATATTCACGCTCCTTCAACCAACTCGTTAGCTAACCTGTATTTGTATCAGTCAACTGTTGCTCTGCATATTTATAACTCTAACTCTATTGGAGGGACCACACTTTTTCTTTATTGATTATTCCCTCTTCAACCTTCTGTAGTTATTTACTTAACCTATAGCTTTGTGAGCCCAGCTTTGTTACTGGGCTTTGGATCGGAGCCGATTCAGACAGGGTGGATAGATTTGCTGTAGTTTGTGTAGAGTCGTAGAAGTTTCTAACCCCAAACGAAGACAATAAAATAAATCTTTAATATCTTATCGTCCTATTTGTTACCTTAAAAGTAGTGGCTGGAAGCCAATTCATTCACAGCCAGCTTTTTTAAAGTGGCACCTCGAGAAAAATCCTGTTACGGCGCCATGTTATTAATTTGTTCAAAGGAGTTACAACGTGCTCCATAGACCTAAGGCACTTCAGTTTTAGCGGTGTTGTTTAGCACCATTTTTTGAGCTCATTTACATACTTTTGGGCATGCGCACTGAGACATAAACAAGTCAGAGCGCCGAGTTTCAATCCGGTTTCAATATCGAGAAGAGAATGGAGAGGTTTTGCTGATAATAAACCAACTAGTTGTCTGTCTTGTGGAGCACATCCTCTCCCAAGAATCTACAGTAAGCACCACAAAACGTTACTGATTCAGGACACATATATATGATAGGCGTTGCTTGAGTATTTTGTCTGGGCAAACTAGAGAACTTTCCACTACCCTGATCCTAGCGATTCCAATTGACAACCTAGTATGTGTATACACTGCTAATATACTCGGTTGTCTGAGATGGCTACTTAACCTACTATGTTTATCACAACCACTCAACATTTCAATAGACGTGTCTAATTGTTATTTGTTATCTGAAGTCTTACATACTCCTTCCCTCTGCCTTTGTTTCTGCATATGGGTCAGATTTTCAGAAAATGTACAATTGGCAGCTCTACATATTCAGTCATTTCTCCTAAATTCTGCTACAAAAATGATAAATTTGGGGTATATCTGAGTATATTTGGTATCGCATTGATTTAAAGTATCAGTTCTGTTATGTTAAACTGCATTTTGAAGCTCATTTCTGTCTTAAATGTGGGTTATTTGAGAGGATTGGTGAAGACGAATTGTACATTTTCTGAAAATCTGACCCATGTACATTATCAATACTTCTCGGTAATAGGGGATTTGCATATGCCACTGCGCATGTCTGTTACAGTGCATCATGGGATGGATTCCATTGAAATCTGACATACAAATATTTGGCAAGATTTTTGTCGAAAATTGCAAGAATGTTTTTACCAATATCAGAGCTTGTATAAATAAGCTTGGAAAACCAAATGTATGATGGGAAAGATGGAGGCTTGTATCATGGAAACATGTATAACACATGGATATTAGTATGAGACCCTTGATAAATACGCCATGGTGACATGGCATGTGTTCTATATATTTTATCTATGCCCTCCCCCCCCCCCCCCTCCGAGATGTTCCATTAGTCCCATAATTACATGCGAGTCAAGATTCAAAATGGCGGCTATACAAATCCCCTATTGAAAATGAGCAAAACTGGGCTCATTAGAACATCCTGCTTTGGTGGGAAATGCTGACCCAGTATAAAGAAGATCAATCAAAAAAATATTATCTATCTTGCTATTTCTGTAATGTCATTCAGCGAAGTATGCATTAAAAACCTAAAAAATCTATTGTAATATCAGGCAATTCTGAGAATAGCATCATCGATGTAATGTCCTTGTTCCTGAATAAAAACGTTTTCAAATCAGATCACATTGCAGATAAACATATTCTCCTCATATTATTTTGTCTGATGTTTATTATTTTCATTATTTCTAGATGCATGATTTATTTGAGTGTATCAGTAATAATGTCTAGGGTAAAACTGACAGACTTGAGGTAATATTGAATGTTATATTAAGCTACGAATTACATGTATTATCATTGTTCAATGTGGTGCTCAGACTGAATAAACGAATTTAAGCTAAACCAAAGGACAGAGATCAGCCATACAGTTAAATGGGTCATAGATAATTTACAATTCAAAAGGACAGGTGGGTCAAGTTTTCAGAAAATGTACAATCTTCACCAATCTTCTCTAATAACCCAAATTTAAGACAAAATAAAGTTCAAAATACAGTTCAACCTAACCAAACAGATTGCTAGAATCAATGTAATGCCGATTATTCTCCAATTTACCTAGTATTGCCCAGGTAATTGCAGCCTATTTTAGCAGAATTTACTAAATGTGAATATCTGCCAATTGTACATCTTGATAGGTACTTGATAGTTCATGCTGATAACCCACAATTAGGAGATAAAGTTCAAGTATTACCAGAGAAGTGGTTCCTTCTGATAACACAATTTGATTGGCCCCAATAGGGAGTACTTAAGGTCAAGAGAATTTGGGTCAGATCTTTCAATAGGGCACTTGCATGTGTCACTGCGCATGTCTGTTACAGTGCAACCTGGGATGGATTCTGCTGAAATCTGACATACAAATATTTGGCAACATTTTTTTCGAAAATTGCAAGAATGTTTTAACCAATATTATAGCTAGTATAAATGATCTATGAAAACCAAATGCATGATGGGAAGGATGGAGGCTTGTGTCATGGAAACATGTTTAACAAATGAATATTGACATTAGAGCATTGATAAATATTCAATGCTGAACATGGCATGTTTTCTTTAGATTTTACACTGTACCCTTAGTCCCATAATTCCATGCGAATTAAGATTCAAAATGGCGGCTATGCAACTGCAATGCAACTGCAATGCAACTTTGCTATGCAAAAATAATGAAATAAGCCTGTTGCTAGGCAACATGGAGAAAATCCAATGATACCAGTGGATTCCCCATAGTTTCATTAGTGGGGGTAGGTGTCTTTAGAATTTTGATATCTCAAATACCTGCAAAGCTAGAGCCTGTTCCAAACATACTAGTCCGTTGCTAGGCAACACTTCTATTTTGGGGTCTGTAGACAAATCTTTGGAATGGCCCTATATCTAAAAATCTTCCCAAGGTCCTTTTTTAACTTTCTGCCAAGTTTCATGCTTATTTCATCAAACCCACAATTCTTTCACCTATCTGCAGTACTATTCAGCATCAGTATTGTTGGTCAAATGACTTTTAGATTAGATGGACAAGAACTAAACAGAAATCTTTAGCCTTTCACCATTTTGTTTTACAAGTGTCCATACTCATGATTCACTCTACCTGATACTCGACGAGCACAACCGACCGCTATTCGGTACGAATAGCTTTGCTATGATTATCAAGTCACGTGACCAGTTGACCTCCCGAGAGGATAAATGTATATATACCGACACTGCCTTCCGAAGGCCTGTTTCAGTGCTTTTTTTTTATGGAACTTTCTAACCGATCCCAGAAGCTAGAGTCAGTCAAGGGTAGCAAGGTCCAAACGGGAACATGTGTCATTTACTGATAAAATACAAAGTTATCGCTTACCGAAGATTCGAAGCGAGTGCAGTCAACCATAACAAAATAAGAAAACAAATCGATGGGAAGCTATAAGGTTGAAGGGACAGCAGTAGGGAAGGAGTATCGAACAGCCAAGAGCTATCACGTGATCTACGGCTATGACGTCATAGCGAAAAAAAAACCCTTGCATGTCCAGGAGAAAAACAATGACGGAATTTGGCTGTCATATTCAAGGTAGAAACTCCGCGATTATTCCATTAAAAAGGTAACGAAATATAGATTCTTCTGCTAAAATCTTAGTGTCTGCTGGTCGTTGGGTTGGTTGAACACATACGACCTGAGCAGACAAACTCAAAGCAAAACGTCTGGAGGCGAGAACGGTCGTAGCCATGCCGTAAGCAGCTAGAAATAGTTTAGTAATCGGGATTCCCGGCTGGTTTGCGAGGGCCGTTTTCGCGACAATGCTTCATTTGTATATATAAAAACAATAACAGGCGTACAGATCTTGAGAAATTTAATTGAAATAACAATCCTTTCAAGCAGTCTACACTTTCTGGACGAGGAGCGACAAAACCACCTTTGAAGAAGGCACAGCCAGCATATTGGGACTCCTACCCATTGCCCCGGGGCTTTTTCGGTCGCCCCAGGACTTTTCAGTCAAAACCCAATACTGTAGAGACTGTCCATATCAACCTGTTTTCCTACTTTACTCATATTGTTTGTGTACTCTAGTTAGGAGAAATGGCAACTAATATCAGTTTCCTGCCTTTTTGGTTTGAGGAAGTAATACAGTTGTGGTAGACAAACCCCAAATTGAAAACATTCATTATCACATGACCATTTCGGTGAATCCCTTATCCTGTCCCATACCCAGAAGTGGTGTTTGGCACAACATAACCGATAAAAGGGATATATCCTTGCACCCTTGTGCGAAAGGGATATATCCTTGCACCCTCGTGCGAAAGGGATACGTCCTTGCACCCTCGTGCGAAAGGGATATATCCTTGCACCCTCGTGCGAAAGGGATATATCCTTGCACCCTCGTGCAAAAGGGATATGTCCTTGCACCCTCGTCCAAAAGGGATATAGCCTTGCACCCTCGTGTGAAAGGGATATAGCCTTGCACCCTCGTGCAAAAGGGATATAGCCTTGCACCCTCGTGCAAAAGGGATATAGCCTTGCACCCTCGTGCAAAAGGGATATAGCCTTGCACCCTTGTGTGAGGCAGGGCAGTTAGACACTGAAACAAATGCATTTTAAGGTAAGAGCAAGGCAGGTGGTGGGCATTGTCATTGAAAATGAGAAAAACAGTAAATATAAGAACAAAAACAAAAATAAAATAATATTCTGTATCAATCTAGCAGGCAAAACTTCTGGACTACAATTACACTTGTTTCTGTCACCGCAACCTTTTTAAAGGTGGGTACATAATACAGAAACCTGGTTAAATATTAAAGCGCACCATCGATCTGTGATGTTTGGAATAGTCAAATAGAATATCGAAACTGAAAGTTTTTGAAACGTCACAGTTCACAAACACATAGTTTCACTCTGCAGGTTAGCCGAACCATCAACCCTATACTGTGCTACTGTGTACGAGTGAGTAACTTGAATGGGTTGTATGTACAGCTATCTGCAGGTCAGATTAATAATTTGTGTAAACATCTGTGTTGGGTTAGGCAAAAAAAACAAGTATGCAGTCTAGGCTCAAAGATGAGAGAGTCCCTTCAAACGGAGGGAAAGCCTCTCGCTTCAAATCGCAAAATACTATGAGAATCCCATTGAGATGCCTACTCTAGGGTCAGGAAACCCATTAGCGCAGAAGGCGTCGAATCACTGACACACACATACATTGTCAGGTATTTATAGAACGAATGTGTTAACTTTCAGCACATGATTAATGTGTAAATTTGGTAGTAGGTAATATTCGAGTCGGAATGTCTAGCAATACTATTTTCCTGTTTGGAAAGATACAAAAATTGGAAGAATGTATGGAAATTGACCACAATAAATAGTCTTTTGTTGTTCTTAGGGGTAATTCTTTCTGTGTTCTATTTTGGATAGTGTCTAACCCTAAATAGCCTGATACCATTCTCTCTTTCATATTCATTACAATGAGGGAGGAGAAGGAGGAGGAGAGGGAGAAGGTGAGAGAGAAGAAGAGGGGGGGGGGGGAAGACGGGGGAGAAACAATAGATCCCGGCAGACCAGTGATCGTACGATGCAGCGGGATTCTATAGAGAAAAAAAACATCCCAGAATCTCATCAAATCGAGTCTAAATGTGTATAACTGTCCCGGCCAGCCAAACAAACGGGGACTAAACCTCCATCACTCCTGTATGCATGTATTACCTCTTCGTCTCTCTGCCTACTCATGATACCTCCTGGATATATATGACAAATGGTCCACATTCCGCACCTTATCTCTTCCATTGAATCATTAATGCATTTTATTGATTTGACCTAGTGTTGACACAATATTGGCACAATGCCGGCAAGTACCGTAGATGGCAGATTATTGATATTTGGCATAATATGTGATGTGTTTCAGGAAATTGAGTCATAAGTCGCAAAAAAAAAGATTTTGAGATACTATTGTATTTGAAAAGATGAGGTCAAGCTGATTCCAATGATAGTAAACAGTCTAATAATCTAATAAGAATTTCTATATTTTAAGTTTGAGATTTTCGTTTTTGAAAAAAAAGGTTTCTCCAATATTTCTGGGGGGTCAATAAACAGTAAAGTAACTAAATGTCGTCCATATGAGGACCTTTAAAAGAAAAGGATATATTAAATACATTGTCCTGAAATTTGATACATCGATCGATATAACTATAAGTGATAAACTCTTCCAAAAATCAGAACATTCCAATAAAGTCATCTGGTTAAATAAACCCTTTCAAAAATATCCATTTTGCGACTTGTGACTCATTTTCCTGAAACACATCACATATGTGGTTGTACATTATTACCGATATGGGGATCTCTCGAGAGGCCTAACCTAGCTTAGAGATCCCCACAACGGTAATAACGTACCACCATATCGCAAGTAGCTAGTGGAGACGTTGTGTTGGTGCGTTGTGGTTGCTAATTCTCCCTATTAACGAGTGGCTTTGGCATTAAATGTAGCTGAGAGGCCAGGATTGTGGCCGATGTACAATGTTTGAATCCTTCCGCCATTTTTTTTCTATTTAAAGGGTGATCGAAGTTGCCAGAAAATGTACAATTCGCCTTCACCAATCCTCTCAAACAATCCAAATATCAGACGAAAATAAAGTACAAAATACAGTTCGACCAAACCAAATAGATTGCCAGAATCATTGCAGTTACAAATATAAATGAATTTACCAAGTATTGGCCACATAAAGGTAAAATTAAAAGTAAAAGTAAAAGTAAAATTTTGTTTAGCATACCTGATTTTTTGTTTACCATATCCAACTTTTTTTTGGTAGTTAGCACCCCACCTACCCAGTTTTCAGCCAGATAAATCGGAAACACACCCATTATTTTTGGGGGGCCTCATGGAATATGCTGGCCAATATGGATTGGCCTATATCGATCAGTGATGTTGAGCTATTATTTTTGCAGGACAATGTGTCTAAAATTGGACCACTTAAGAGCACGGTCGAATGCTGGCTCCTTGATATTGTTGAGTGTGTTTGAGTATGTGGGTCAGATTTTCAGAAAATGTACAATTCACCTTCACCGATCCTCTCAAATAACCCACATTTAAGACAAAAATGAGCTTCAAAATGCGATTTAACATAACAGAAGTGATATTTTAAATCAATCTGATACCAAATATACTCAGATGCACCCGGTATTCATCATTTTTCAGCCTAATTTAGTAGAAGTTCCTAAATGTGATAGGAAAATGAGTCACAAGTCGCAAAATTGAAATTTTTAATAGTGTTTTTTTCACAAGATCCCTTTATTGAAATGTTATGATATTTATAGGGTTTAGCACTTATATTCATATGAATCCATGTAACAAATTTCAGGACATTATTTGAAATATATTCCCGAAACGGATCACAAATGTGTAGAGCTGCCAATTGTACATTTTCTGAAAATCTGACCCTTGTACCAATAGGTCTCAACACCTCGAGCAATACTCCAACAATAGGGAATGAGACTTATCCGATTGCCTCCCTATTCTATTTAATTTTATGCACTTAACTCACCCACTATTCACTGTATTGTATACTGTGGCCTTTCCCTAGATTTCCGGATCTGGGTGATGTTCAGTCAGTATACGGGTCAGATTTTCAGAAAATGTACAATCGGCAGCTGTACACATTTAGTAAGTTCTTCTAAATTAGGGTGAAATTTAGTCAATACTTATATTCGGCATTGCATTGATTCTAAGAAAGGGTCTATGTCGTTTGTCGATCATAAGAAATAGCTGTGTCAGTTTGTCGATTAAGGCATCAGGACCCCTTCTCCTTCTCTCCCTCTCCCCTTCTACCTTCCTTTACCTTCCCTCCCTTCCCTCCCTTCCCTCCCTTCCCTCCCTTCCCTCCCTTCCCTCCCTTCCCTCCCTTCCCTCCCTTCCCTCCCTTCCCTCCCTTCCCTTCCCTCCCTTCCCTCCCTTCCCTCCCTTCCCTCCCTTCCCTCCCTTCCCTCCCTTCCCTCCCTTCCCTCCCTTCCCTCCCTTCCCTCCTTCCCTCCCTTCCCTCCCTTCCCTCCCTTCCCTCCCTTCCCTCCCTTCCCCTCCCTTCCTCCTTCCCTCCCTCCCTCCCCTCCTCCTCCCCTCCCTCCCCTCCCTCCCTTCCCTCCCCTCCCTCCCCTCCCCTCTCCTCCCTTCCCTCCCTTCCCCTCCCTCCCCTCCCCTCCCTCCTCCCTCCCTTCCCTCCCTTCCTCCCTTCCCTCCCTTCCCTCCCTTCCCTCCCTTCCTCCCTCCCTTCCTCCCTTCCCTCCCTTCCCTCCCTTCCCTCCCTTCCCTCCCTTCCCTCCCTTCCCTCCCTTCCCTCCCTTCCCTCCCTTCCCTCCCTTCCCTCCCTTCCCTCCCTTCCCTCCCTTCCCTCCCTCCCTCCCTCCCCTCCCTCCCCTCCCTCCCCTCCCTCCCCTCCCTCCCCTCCCTCCCCTCCCTCCCCCTCCCTCCCCTCCCCTCCCTCCCTTCCCTCCCTCCCCTCCCTTCCCTCCCTTCCCTCCCTCCCTCCCTTCCCTCCCTTCCCTCCTTCCCTCCCCTCCCTCCCCTCCCTCCCCTCCCTCCCCTCCCTCCCCTCCCTCCCCTCCCTCCCCTTCCCTCCCTTCCCTCCCTTCCCTCCCTTCCCTCCCTTCCCTCCCTTCCCTCCTTCCCTCCCTTCCCTCCCTTCCCTCCCTTCCCTCCCTTCCTCCCTTCCCTCCCTTCCCTCCCCTTCCCTCCCTTCCCTCCCTTCCCTCCCTTCCCTCCCTTCCTCCCTTCCCTCCCTTCCCTCCCTTCCCCTCCCTTCCCTCCCTTCCCTCCCTTCCCTCCCTTCCCTCCCTTCCCTCCCCTCCCTCCCCTCCTCCCCTCCCTCCCCTCCCTCCCCTCCCTCCCCTCCCTCCCCTCCCTCCCCCTCCCTCCCCTCCCTCCCCTCCCTCCCCTCCCTCCCCTCCCTCCCCTCCCTCCCCTCCCTCCCTCCCCTCCCCTCCCTCCCCTCCCTTCCCCTCCCTCCCCAACCCTCCCTCCCCTCCCTCCCCTCCCTCCCCTCCCTCCCCTCCCTCCCTCCCTCCCCTCCCTCCCCTCCCCTCCCCTCCCTCCCCTCCCTCCCCTCCCTCCCCTCCCTCCCCTCCCTCCCCTCCCCCTCCCCTCCCTCCCTTCCCTCCCTTCCCCTCCCCTCCCTCCCCTCCCTCCCTTCCCTCCCCTCCCTCCCCCTCCCTCCCCTCCCTCCCCTCCCTCCCCCTCCCTCCCCTCCCTTCCCTCCCTCCCCTCCCTCCCCTCCCTCCCCTCCCTCCCCTCCCTCCCCTCCCTCCCCTCCCTCCCCTCCCTCCCCTCCCTCCCCTCCCTCCCCTCCCTCCCCTCCCTCCCCTCCCTCCCCTCCCTCCCCTCCCTCCCCTCCCTCCCCTCCCTCCCCTCCCTCCCCTCCCTCCCCTCCCTCCCTCCCTCCCTCCCCTCCCTCCCCTCCCTCCCCTCCCTCCCCTCCCTCCCCTCCCTCCCCCTCCCTCCCCTCCCTCCCCCCCTACCTTCCCTCCCCCCCCCCCCTCCCTTCCCTCCCTCCCCTCCCTCCCCTCCCTCCCCTCCCTTCCCTCCCTTCCCTCCCTTCCCTCCCTTCCCTCCCTTCCCTCCCTTCCCTCCCTTCCCTCCCTTCCCTCCCTTCCCTCCCTTCCCTCCCTTCCCTCCCTTCCCTCCCTTCCCTCCCTTCCCTCCCTTCCCTCCCTTCCCTCCCTTCCCTCCCTTCCCTCCCTTCCCTCCCTTCCCTCCCTTCCCTCCCTTCCCTCCCTTCCCTCCCTTCCCTCCCTTCCCTCCCTTCCCTCCCTTCCCTCCCTTCCCTCCCTTCCCTCCCTTCCCTCCCTTCCCTCCCTTCCCTCCCTTCCCTCCCTTCCCTCCCTTCCCTCCCTTCCCTCCCTTCCCTCCCTTCCCTCCCTTCCCTCCCTTCCCTCGCAGCTCTCTCTCTATCCATCTCCATTCCCCACCTTTCCTATTCTCTCCCTTCTTCAATAGTGTTGGTACAGTATTATAGGGCTGTCTAGAGTTCATTTCTTGCCATAAGTATAATCCTGTCCTTACCCTAGCAATGTTTTCTATTTATATTATTAAAAGCATATGTGGGTCAGATTTTCAGAAAATGTACAATTAGCAGATCAACATATTTAGTAAATTCCTCTAAATTAGACTGGATCTTCAACATTAGGTATATCTGAATATATTTAGTATTGCCTTGATTCAAGCAATCTGTTTGGTTATGTTGAACTGTATTTTGAACCTGATTTCTTTCTTAAATTTTGGTTATTTGAGAAAATTGGCAGAGACGAATTGTACATTTTCTGGCGATTTCACCCATATAACAAAATAGTTGGTTTGAGTCAGTTTGGAATACTCCCACTTTGAAATGCCAAAATGCTGAAATTCAGAGGGTCCGAACTTTAAAATATCTTAAGACATATATATTTGAACATCTATCTAGCCGTGGGAATTTTAAAAGACAAATACAGTCAGTAACTTAAATTTATTAATTGCGGAATCATAAAACCCTAGAAAATGAGAGGTCCTCTACGACAGCTCAACAACCCATGCATATCATTCAAACAATAAATAGCTTGTTGATATTCTTCTTATATGTATGGGCCTTTATGAAAGTTAATAAATAGTGCACTCACCGTAATGTTTTCTCCCTGCAAACGTGTGCATCATATACATGGGACACAAGCAGAACCGTTCTGTTTACTTATTGCTTCGTTCATCAATATGAATGTCTACTTGGGAGCTTTGAGGTCAGATTTTCAGAAGATGTACAACTGGCAGCTGTACACATTTAGTAAATTCTGAAAAATTAGCCTTTGGCAATTTGGTCAATACTAGGTAAATTCGAGTATATTCAGCATTGCAGTGATACTAACAATCTGTTTGGTTAGGTTAAACTGTATTTTTAACTTTATTTTCGTCAGAAATGTGGGTTATTTGAGAAGATTGGCGAGGTTGAATTGTACATCTTCTGAAAATCTGACCCTCTGTCGTTATAGGGAGTTGTCTCGGTTTGGGGGCTGATGTATAACATACTCACTGACTATGGCCAAGTGCGTTCAATACAATTAAATACTTTATTTACGCACATCTTAAACAATTAACTTCAAAGCAATAAAATAAGTTTAACCCAAGACACATATAAAATATGACATTACCAATAATAATAATACACATGGTATCAGAAAATGTACAATTTGCCTTCACCAATCGTCTCAAATAACTCAAATTTTAAACAAAAAATATTCAACTTACATAATATATCATCAGCATTATCCAACAGATATCTTTAGTTAGAGTGGTATCATATATATATACCCCAATATGCCTAGTTTTTAATCATTTTTAGCCTAATCTAACAAGATTCGTGAAAATGTGTAGCACTGCCAATTATATATACATTTTGATGTATGACATACCGTTTTTGAGGGAGAAGTCTTTAAATTTTCTATAGCGCTCTTAGTTAGTCTTACCAGCGAGCAGTTTTGAAGATGGCTCTGGTTCAAAAGAGTGATACTGGCTTCTTGCCAGGAAGGGCGAGTATGGTGAATACCCTGGCAGAGCTCCTGACAAATTAATTCAATAAGGTGTATTATTACATGGGTCAGATTTTCTGAAAATGTACAATTCCCCTTCCCCAACCAATCCTCTCAAATAATCCAAAAGTAGTAATTGTTAAAATAATGCAAACCTTTTTTCAAAATAAAATTATCAAACTTAGAATATAAAAATACTTATAAGATGTCCTTATGTTTACCCTCGTTAGAATCGGCTTCATCTAATCTTTTCAAATATGATGATATCTCAAAACCCAATTTTTGCGACTTGTGACTCATTTTCCTGTAACACATCACATATAAATCAATGTTTTGATTTGATTTGAAAATATGTTTATTCAGGAACAAGGTTACATTTCAGCGCCAAGACGTTGATATTCTCAGTGTTGCCTGATTGTAATATAATCATAAGGCATAAGCATAACTAACAAGCAGATGTTACGACAAAAATTAATTCATTATGTGATATATAATATGTAATATATTCATGAGAACAAATCATAGAAAATCTATAATTATAAGTGCAAAGAACAGTTCAGATTGTACTCTTGGTGAAGCCTAAACAGTCAAAGAATGATAATCGAGTTTAAAAGCACGTTTAAAAACATATATATTCGCGTCGTGCTCTCAGATACAGACCGTTGGGTATTACATTATAATTTCAGAGAGATAATCGCTAAATATTAATACAAGTTGGGATCTCTTATACACGTACACGACAATGAATCGCAAGCAGGTCATTATACACTATACAACACAGGCAGAGCTCTACGACTGAGCAAAATGAACAAATTATCACACAATAGGGCATTTGCATGTGCCACTACGCATGTCTGTAACAGTGCATCCTGGGATGGATTCTGATGAAATCTGACCTACACATATTTGGCAACATTTTTATCGTAAATTGCAAGAATTTTTTCACCAATATCATAGCTTTTATAAATGATCTACAAAAACCAAATGCATGATGGGAAAGATGGAGGCTTGTGTTATGTAAACATGTATAACACATGGATATTGACATTAGTACACTGATAAATATTCTATGCTGAACATTACATGTTTTCTATAGCTTTTATACTGTACCATTAGTCCCATCATTCCATATGAATCAAGGTTCAAAATGGCGGCTATGCAAATCTCCTATAAGGGTAAGATTTTCAGAAAATGTACAATTCAACTTCGCCAATCTTCTGAAATAACCCAAATTTTAGACGAACATAAAGTTCAAAATCCAGTTCAACCTAACCAAACAGATTGCTAGAATCAATGCAATGCCGAATATACTCGAATTTACCTAGTATTGGCCAAATTTCAGTCTAATTTAGCAGAACTTACTAAATGTGTACAGCTGCCAATTGTACATTTTCTGAAAATGTGACCCTTATAGACGAGAGATGAGGCGCACCATGACCCGCAGGCTTGGCCTGGGTACTATAGTGCTAGTGCTGCCAGTAGTGGCGTGTTTAAGAGTTTATTTCAAACTGGACTTCATGTCTAACTGGACTTAGCCTGAGGCTATAATTACTCTTCATGACTATCGATAATTATATAATCCATGTATTTGTATATATTCTGAGCGTGCTCAGTTCAGTTCAGTTCAAGAATTCTTTATTTGCAAAGGTGTTGAAAATTACAAATTAGGTCGTTCGATCACTGATGATACATTGATATCATTTCTTCCGATGAGTGCCTATAACCAAACATAGCTAGCGTGCTAAAATGTCAATAAGATTTAGGTCAATTTCTAAACCTTTTAGTGGTTTTATTCAGTCATGAAAAGGCCGAAATGTATGCCACTGATGTACCCGTTTTCAGATTAATTCTTTTCAGAATGCGTCCTAATTTGGTCCCTAAAGAATGATTTGGGGAAGAAACAACACATCTAAATTGTATTTGTTGATCGGGTCAACTAAGATTGGAAGTAAATCCAATAGGTGATGTGCATGTCCGACTGCACATGTCTACTAGGCATTGTATGTATATGGATTTCTAAGGTCATCTTATAGAGTATAAATTTTAGCTAGTTTACTACTGGCAATTGCCCACCCAGAAATGTTCCAAATGTTTCTTTTTTTTTCAAAAATAAAAATATCAAACTTAAAAATATAGAAATACTTATTAAATATCCTACTATTTTCTATCATTGGAATCGGCTTGATCTCATCTTTTCAAATATGATGATATTTCAAAATCCATTTTTTGCTACTTGTGACTCACATCAGATATCTTTTTGTGACGTGTTTCAGGAAAATGAGTCATAAGTCGCAAAATGGATATTTTTCAAAGTGTTTTTTCCACAAGATCACATTATTGGAATTTCTATTTTTGGAGGGTTTATCACTTATAGCTATATCAATCGACGTAATAAATTTCAGGACAATCTATGTAATATATCCTTTCGTTTTAAAGGTCCTCATATGGACTACATTTAGGTACTTTACTGTTTATTGACCCCCAGAAATATTGGAAACATTTTTTTTCAAAAACGAAAATATCAAACTTAAAATCTAGAAATACTTATTAGATTATTAGACTGTTTACTATCATTGGAATTGGCTTGATCTCATCTTTTTAAATATGATGATATCTCAAAATCCATTTTTTGCGACTTGTGACACATCATATTTTACACTGATTTGAGAAGGCGCATTTGAAAGTCCCCTATTGGTGCTACGGACCATTAAGGACTTTGAGTCAGATCTAATACAAGAGCAATAAAATTAACTTTGCTCACGGGGTTTGCTTTGCGTGCAATCCCAGCATGTAATAAAATATTTATGCGCTTCAATAGAGTAATTGGGTCAAGTTATCAGAAAATGTACAATTCACTTTCAACAATCCTCTTAAATAACCCACATTTGAGGCAAAAATGAGCTTCAATATACAGTTTAACATAACAGAACTGATACTTTAAATCAATGTGATACCAAATAACTCAGATATACCCGGTACTCATCATTTTTCACCCTAATTTCCTAAATTCAGCCTAATTTCCTAAAAAAAACCATCACCCGATTAGGTGGAGGGTTGTTTTAATGTCACATGCTGAATATATACTAAATATATGAATTATATTGGTATAATATATTGGTTTGTCTCACCTTTTACTTACTGTATAACTCGTATAGAATATGTTTAGTAATTTGGTAAATGAGATACATGTAAACACCTTATTAGAAACAACGATATATTTGTAGATCAAAAATCAGGCTATTCTGAGAATATTTATGCTCGATGTATAAAAATGTTAATTAGTCCTGAATAAAATATTTACAAAATCAAATCAAAATGTGTAGAGCTGCTGATTGTACATTTTCTGAAAATCTGACCCAATTGCAACAAGAGGCTGTAGTGTGAACTACTAAATAGAGCTGCCACCTGGTGAGATCAACCTGCACCTATTGAAGTGCTTGATAGACTCCCCCGTGATGCAGAAAAAGGAACTAAATTTCAATTCACAATATTATTTGGCTCAGATTTTCAGAAAATGTACAATTGGCAGCTCTACACATTTACTAAATTCTGCTTAATTAGACCGAAATATCGTCAATACTAGGTATATCTGAGTATATTTAGTATTGCCTTGATTCAAACCGTATGTTAGGTTATGTTGAACTGTATTTTGGACCTGATTTTTGTCTTAAATCTGGATTTTTTAGAGGATTGGTGAAGGTGAATTGTCATTTTTCTGAAAATCTGACCAATTTATTTGCGCCTAAAAGTGTACAAAATGAGATATACAGTCTTCCAGTATGTTCCTGAACAACTGAACCTACGTTTAAGATAAGATAAATTAAAAATGGAAAATAAAACAATCCACATTAATATCAGTGTTGTGAACATAAAGTCAATCTTTGATATTTCTGAAGCTTAATTGTACTATATAAGGGTTCCTTTGTTGAAAATGTACAATTCAACTTCACCAATCCTCTCAAATAACCCAAATTTCAGACCGAAATAAAGTTCAAAATACAGTTCAACCTAACCAAACAGATTGCTAGAATCAATGCAATGCCGAATATACTCGAATTTACCTAGTATTGACCAAATTGCAGTCTAATTTAGCAGATTTTACTAAAGGCGTTCAGCTGCCAATTGTACATTTTCTGAAAATCTGACCCAATTATGTCCCTACTGTTATTCATTGCTCAGTGAAGCATATAAACCCAACTGATGGGTCTGTTTACTTGTTTGTACCTGCATGTGGCCAACAACTTGATTGCCTATCAGAAACTGTAATGCCTATTTTGATAAACATTCCTTCTTTGGACACATACACATTGATGCAAACATAGTTATACCTTACAACTACATTTCTGAGCACCTATTGTTATTGAGCTGACCTAGTATGTAGTATGATTACATTCATTTAAACTTGAAAAGTTTACACCTGACGTAGACGGTGAGGGTGCAACTTGTTTCCAGGTTATTTCATCATTAGAAGAAATCATAGATTTCAGCCACAATGCAGTTGACATAGCGATACCACTGTTACTGACTGTAGATAGGGAGGTGAGTTTGTCCTTCTTCAAAGGAAGGAAGTTACTTGTTATTGCGTTTCACTTATTAACACCGAATGCTGTTTAGTGTCATGTGATTTGCACATCTTTGACCTTACTACATTGTGCTCATTTTAATGTTATGCTGGGTCGCAGTTATATTCGATATGGTACTAGAGAGGCTTGCGAACGGGCTCGCATGGAAAGGAATACTTAGCTATACTTCGAGGCACGGGAATTTATAAGCCCATTAACGTGGTACTGGTAGTTAGAATAGAATAGAATAGAAAATCTTTTATTTGGCTTGGACTGCCTTGTAGATGAAGCTGTTTTTATAAATCGATAAGTTAGTCATTAGTATTAGGTTTTTCCTATTACCAGCATGACTTCTGGTAGGAAGTACTCTTTTATCTAATTTGGTGTCGTTTTGGGCCAGATAGTAAGCACATTCAAGAAAGTGGACCCTCCTCCTGGTTTCATTCGGGAGTACTTTCATTAAGCCCATTTCCCTTTGAACATTCGTTCTCTTACTGAGGTTATGGGTTGCTCTCACTGCACTGTTTAAGAGAGATTGTAGTCGATTTAATAGGCTCTTATTTGAGCTGGCATGAAAAAACATCACCATATTCGATACTGGGTATTATTAACATCTTGCTTATATCAGTTTATACCTTCTCAGTGACAAAAGTTTGACCTTCCATTTCACATTATTTATAGTCTTTGCTAGTTGCGGCTTGAAGGACAGTATACCTGTTCGGGCGCATCTAACCCCTGGTCAGAAGATCCTCACCTGGCTCCAACACATCATGACCTATACAGGTGCGTTTTATTTGAAAGCATATCCTTTTAACTTGCATTATGAAACCATGTCTAGCCATTTACTATTGTTGCTTTATTGGGAAAACTGGGAACTGATTGTGCCCGGTTACCTTGAGGTAAAAGGATCTATTGATCCATATTGTAAATGGGTCAGATTTTCAGAAAATGTACAATTGGCAGCTGTACACATTTAGTAAATTCAGCTCAAATAGGCTGCAATTTGGTCAATGATGGGTAAATTCCAGTATATTCGACATTGCATTGATTCTAGCAATCTGTTTGGCTAGGTTGAACTGTATTTTGATCTTTATTTTCGTCTCAAATTTGGGTTATTTGAGAGGATCGGTGAAGTTGAATTGTACATTTTCTGAAAATCTGACCCAAATGTAGATTTGCTAGATTGGCACATCGACTCCCCTCTACAACATAGTGGATGTAGTATTAACTATAGCCATAATAGGGGAGTTGCATGTGCCACTGCGCATGTCTGTTACAGTGCATCATGGGATGGATTCAGTTCAAATCTGACATACAAATATTTAGCAACATTTTTATCGAAAATTGCAAGAATATTTTCACCAATATCATAGCTTTTATAATTGATCTATGAAAACCAAATGCATGATGGGAAAGATGGAGGCTTGTGTCATGGAAACATGTATAACACGTGGATATTGCCATTAGAGCATTGATAAATAGCCCATGCTGAACATGGTATGTTTTCTATAGATTTTCCACTGTACCATTAGTCCCATAATTCCATGCGACTCAAGATTCAAGATGGCGGCTATGCAAGTCCCCTATTGATAAAAAGTAATCATGAAGCCAGACTAAAGATTCCTTGCAAATCCTTTGTTAATCCTCTGTATGTATCATAATATAAGAAAATAATTTCCTTATTTTGGCAAATAATTGTTATGCATTTGTTAGGGTAACAGAGCTAAATGAGAAATTGGACGTCAAGACGAGAGACTTAATGTACGTCACAGAATTGCTAGGTGTGACCGACTCCGAGAAAATCGAAGCCAAGAGGCAGGAAACCCAAACTGATGCCCTGTTGCAAACGACGACCAGTAAGTATTTTAGACACAGCAGGGTTGATAATCCACATTTAAGACATTTCCTTCACGACAACACTTTCTTAACCCCAGGGGCCCGTTGCCTGCACTCATGCTATGTCCTGTTTATTCACAAAGAGAAAATATAACAAAAGTGAGACTATTCAGCATAACACTTAGGTATACAAGAATATCATAAAGGATTTTTTTTTTCACAATTTAAATTTAAATTTTTTTTATACAGCTGCTAATTGTAAATTTTCTGAAAATCTGACCCATATAGTATATTCTCGTCTCTTGGTTTGAATAGAAGCAGGGCGTAGGGGCTGGAAACTAAAATATGACCTTAATAGCGGAACTCCACTATAGGTAAAAAACGGCGCCAACAGGCAAAAACGGCTGCGACGAATTTTTTGCGACGAAATATCTAATCAAGTTAGATATTTTGCAATTGTTGGCAACAAATAAATGTGTTGCCAACAACCTATTTTGTCCCTCATCCACTAGAATTTTTAGTCATGTAGAATTTTCCGAATTTTTAGAAATGTCGGCGACGAATTTTGCCTGTTGGCGCCGTTTTTTACCTATAGTGGAGTTCCGCTATAAGGCTATATATTTGTTGTTATTTGATGTTATTTTGTATGATAACATATATTAATCATGTTTAATGTTATATATAATCAATATTTATAATATCATACCACAATTCTATTATGATAATATTTATTTAGCACTTATAGGACGAGTTGCCGCACGGCGCGTAAATAAAGGACGAGACCGCAGGTCGAGTCCTTTATTTACGCGTCGTGCGGCAACGAGTCCTATAAGTTGATTATTATACATGCCTTATAGTAAGTTGATTGCGTCGGCAACCTTGCGTCGGCAATCTTGCGCCACCAAACTTGCGTCGCCATGACAACGAGCTGGTAATGTACTAGTCCAATACCACGTTACAAGTAATGTGCGGCTGTCGGGGCCTCAGTATTGAATGCGTGTATAATAATATATAATATTATATGTATGTCTACATATGTATAAATTATTACACGTATGGGTAACATTATTACGCTGTAACTGAATATCATTAATGTTTCCCCTCATTTCCATTTCATTCTTCAATAACTCATATTAGTATACATGTAGACACATGAAATAGTGTTTATATGGCGCAGGTCTATGCATATCTTTAGACTACTGGTTCTTATTTTTGGCGTAACAGTACATATACTTATTTTATAGGATGACCATCCGGACTCCACTGTTATACCTTATGGTTACAGTGTAGTGTGTGCCATGGAATATTTACGGTAAGCATCAGCAGAATCTTGGATGTGTTTAAGGCTGACCTTTTTGTTTTACTTTCACAAGTACTCAAATTAGTGCGACTTTGATTGTGTTTTTCTTCACAATGTTTGACTTAGAGAGCCATGATTCACAAGTATTTTACAAATTCAGCATATGCTTGATCTTGATTAGGTGTGTTAGTTTTACTAATGCAAGATTATTGCTTCGTCAGAACGCATCCATCAGTAATAACTGTGAGCACTATAATATCAATAAGAGCTCTTATAATATATATCGGTGCATGCTACAGGATCAACAGGATTCTGGCAGCAGCAACTATCACTGCTGTCACCAAGGCCTCACCCGTCATCCAGGTCAAGTTTCTCTTATGTGCTGCGGGATTTGTCCCCTTTTCCAGTAGGCGTAATTTGATATGGTTTATTTTCTCTCGAAATCAACATATAACTTTTTATCATCATAATGGTTCCACTGATGCCGACAGGAAGGGCATTTGTATTTAAAATGTTAATCGCCCTGGACGGTTGGATTTGTTGATAGGTTGAATAAAGTTTGTTTTAAAAAGAATTCTGATGACATGAATCCAATTTAATTATTTGTTAATTTACTGAATAATTAAAACAAATATATCCACACGACTTGCTTATTCACTTTCTTCCTATACATCTACTGTTTAGTTATCTTTAGTCCATTTTGGATCAGATTTTGGGTGATTTAGTGTGCAATTATGTCCCCACAGACCAGTACTACAGTGACGGTCTATTTTGTGTTTTCCTAGCTGGCCATTGGTCAGTAGCCATCTGTGGACCTATGCGCCCGGCTCCGATTGGCTACTAGCCCCTGGCTGGACCCACAGTCTATTGAATGATTTGCTTTGTTCTCATTGGACACGGTGCGACACACCCACGTCCACCGTGCTTGCGGCAGAATAAAATGGCGGCACCCACGGGCCACCACAGATCGATTTGTGTGTGACGGCTTGTCTGTCTGTCAGCCATGAGTACTTCTGGGCTGTCTATGCACATTTTAGCTGCGGAATCTTGTATGAGTGGGCTAAATCTGCTCTATGTGGACACTTTTCTGCTCAGAATAAAGACCTGTAATCACCCATTTAGGCTACTGATAGTCAAAACATTGTTTACTGTGAGTATGCTGCCACAACCTCTGCGGGGAAACCCTTGCAGTTGCAACCCATTCAGTGCCTCTGCCGTCCTAACCCATGCAGTGGGCTTAGAAGACGGGACATTTTCACACGTGAATAACATGATTAACTTGTTTGTAATCATTAATAAGAAAGATAGATAGGTAAATTCCGTTTGCCTAACCAACCCAGTAAAAGACGGCTCATGGTAGGACGTTTAATACAGTGCGTTGTTCCCTTCCGTTTGCCTAACCAACCCAGTAAAAGACGGCTCATTTTCTCCGCAAGGTATGGCGTCGAATGTGCGAATGTAAAGGTGGTGTGGGAGGTGTTAACTGATGACAGGTTAGTAAAGAATGACTTGCTGTTTGTCTTTTATTCTGTACGGTTCAGCTCCCTAAGTTAGAACTGCTTCAGCTGTCGTGTCAGCGCGA
This sequence comes from Sthenelais limicola, assembly GCA_942159475.1. Taxonomy (NCBI): domain Eukaryota; kingdom Metazoa; phylum Annelida; class Polychaeta; order Phyllodocida; family Sigalionidae; genus Sthenelais; species Sthenelais limicola. The sequence goes on along the minus strand of OW804096.1, from coordinate 15,628,401 downwards.
CGTGCGAAAATCTAAACATTTCAGTAGCATAAGAGTAACGATAGGTTTTGGTGGGCGTGTCTCCCTTTGACTGTTGCCTGAATGGACGCGGTTGTTAAGGTCGTTTTAGAGTGGTCAGTTCCGACATGAATTACACATGGAAAACATCATTTGCTCAGAAATCTAGGGTTGACACCTTCACACTATCAATCAAAGGCAAATTACGATAGAAAGAAGCAGAAAAAAGCCACTTGAAGCTCTATTCACGGCCGTTTGAACGGCACCAGTGCGGACGCGATCACACTGTTCAATGACCGGCAGTTAACACATTGAGGCCGCTAGAGACAGATGGCGTGGCGGAGGATGTTGTGTTTCATATGTTAGGTGATGACAGGTTAGTATTAAATGAATTCATTATTAATGTTTAATTTATTACCCTGTTAACATGAGCATAACATTCTGTGAGAATCGTTAGATTCTTTGGCATTGCTGGCTCCCCCTACCGATCTGAAGGCGCATCACTGCCGCCCATCATTCCCTGCTCTAGAGCTTCCTTCTCCTTCTTCAAGCCACCATTGTTGGCGGTGAATATAAATCCATTCTTTAAAATTCATCATTTAAAATTATTACATTAATTTATCAATTATTGTAAAACTTTATTATCTCCAATTTATATTATAAAATAAATTGTCGTCGCCCAAACTGTATTCTCTTCTTTCCTCATAACTTAATTCACAAAACTTCAATTCAAATCAATTTAATTTAACTTTAATTTCTCATAATTTTGGAGGGTTTGGTAATGCTGTACAACAAATTTTCGGTGCAGTGTTCACAATATTGTTACACCACCAGGTGGAGTGACAAATCCTCAGAGCATGCCTATATAGTTACCATTGTATACTATAGGTGGCAGATAAGAGGATTGTCCACCTGGCATGCCCACTAGGTGGCACAGCTGGTGAGCCAGAGGTAGCTACAGCTGAGATCAAATGTATACCTTAGATCGATTAAACACTTTACATCTACAAGCCATTGAGGACAGGCGTGTTTGTACTTTTCTCCATTTTACATTAACTATTAGGGTCAGATTTTTAGAAAATGTACAATTGGCAGTTCCACACATTTAGTAACTTCTGCTAAATTAGGCTGAAAAATGAAGAATATCTGAATATATTTGGTATCATTATTATCTCTTAGCATATTTCTAATATGATATATATAAAGTTTGGTATTATTCTAGGGATACTCCTTAAGATCTGATAGTGCTTTTTGTGTTAAAGTGTATCTCTTTCATCTAATTTGATCTAATAGGGGATTTGCATGTGCCACTGCGCATGTCGGTCACAGTGCATTCTGGGACGGATTCTGTTGAAATCTAAGATACATATTTGGCAACATTTTTTTCTCGAAAATTGCAAGAATGTTTTCACCAATATCGTAGCTTTTAGAAATGATCTATGAAAACCAAATGCATGATATTAAAAATGGAGGCTTTTGTCATGAAAACATGTATAACACATGGATATTGACATTACTGATTAGAGCATTGATTTATTATATATGGTCCATGATGAACATTGCATGTTTTCTATAGATTTTATACAGTACCATTAGTCCATAATTCCATGCGAATCAAGATTCAAAATGGCGGCTATGCAAATCCCCTATTGAACTGAAATAATGTAGTCATTTGAATAACTTCAATTTGTACTATCTCTAACATTGTTTCGATGCTTTTTAAACTTAAGACCAACTATTTAATTTATCTGTTAAACTGAGAATAGCGTCCATCAGGATGTAAATAATTGTGTGATGTGTTTCAAGAAAATGAGTCATAAGTCGCAAAATTCCTATTTTCCAAAGTGTTTTATCCACAAGATGTCTTTGTGTGAATGTTTTTATTTTGGGGGTACTTTTTTGGGGGTGCTGTCTATAGCATGAACACACTATGTACCAAAATTCAAGACAGTGTATTAAATATATTCATGCATTTTTATGGTAATCTTATAGAGTACATTTAATTACTTCACTGGTTATTGCCCCCAAGAAATATTTCAAAGTTTTTTTTCCAAAAACAAAAATATCAAACTTAAAATATAGAAATACTTTTTTTTTTCTTTAAAAACTTTTTATTCAATCTATCAACAAATAGCCTTCTTCTCTCCTGGGGTCGATAACATGATATTACATCATACCCTCTACTCATCTGGCGTGGATTTCTGGAATATAATTTTACCTCAGTCATGCACATTTAATTGAGGTGAGATGTGGAATAATTCTATTTGTGGAGATATTTATAAATTGAAACAAGTTATGTAGCCCACAGTTTAGGGATACATTTTACTCATTCAGACTCTTATTGTGGAGTTTTCTTTGTGCATTAACATTCTCTTTCGATAAATTTGACATTTTGTTCTGGTTCATTTAATAATAGAATACCCTGTTCTCTTTTTTTCCTTGCTTTCTTTTTAATCTTCTACCTGAATATTAATTCTCTTGTTTCATCTGTTACCATAGCTATAAACATTAGTACTTTAATTTGTTACCACATAATCATTACACCATCTTCAACAGTGTGTGTGCTATGCATTTAGAGGATCAACCGATCCCTAATGATTCACTGTCCCTCCTCCAGATACCCAGGAGAAAACAGTCTTTTCAAGCCTAGTGATCCTAATTTGGAACTCCTTTCTGTCCCTCACTTCATCGTGTAGTCCTGCAAGTCGTTGGCATTGCAGGTTCCTGGGCTTGACCATGTCTGAGACTTGCTGTATTTTGTTCCTTGTTGTCTTCGAAATATCCTCAACATTTTCCATAATCTCCTCTAATTGTTCATTTTCCATAATTTCCACCACCTGTTCGCTTTCCTTCATTTCCTCTAACTGTTGGATGGACTCGAATAGCTTCTGATAACTAGCTTGGCATTCCTCTACCGTGGCTCTGATGAGGGCCAATCAATTGGGCTTTAGTTCAAGGTATTTCCGCTCACCCATCTTCCTCATCATTGTTTTCAGTGGTTAGCACGAGGTGGCACCACTGGACTCCCACTGTCTTTGTTTTACGCGTTTACAAAAGTTGTATTTACTGTCATCAAATGTTTCAGAATTAGTAAATAGTACTCTTTCCTTTTTCCTTTTTGCTATTTTCAACTCAAATCACTCGAGCCAGTCCTTTCTTCTGTTGTCTCACACAATGTCTGTTTCATCTCCTGGTATATTCCTTGAGATTTACTGGTTAACTTGGCTTGATAGTGTCTGTGTGGGCGATAATCTGCCTGCTGTAGATTAGCTATCCTCCCGTTGAGCGGGAAGCTTAAAAAAGTCTTTGGTTCGGTAATCCTTACTTTCTCCAACGTTTTGCTTGTATCTAAAGAGTCTCTGTGTGTGTATGTAACTTTCTGCGCAAAAGGCAGAAAAAACGACGAACTGGATGCTGAAAGAAAAAAGGATTAGTATGGAGCGATGCTCCAACACGTATTTACCTCTCTCTCTCGACCGGAAATCATGTCATATAGAAATACTTAGATTATTGACTGTTTGCTATCATTGGAATCGTCTTGATCTTATCTTAGATACACAAAACTTGGTACTGGGAGATGAAACCTTGACTCAGGTATAACAGTATAAATACCTAGGTCCAACATCGACGATAAACTGACCTTCAATAAACACCTCCAGGGTGTAATAAACAAAGTACGTTGGAAGGTAAACCTCCTAAGAAAATCAAGAAATGTGATGAACAAGAAACTCAAAACAACTATTGTAAAGATGTTAATCCTCCCAGTCATTGATTATGGGGATATATTCTACGCCTCAGCAAAAAAGTTGATAGGTAGAATTCATACTCTTTTAAACTCCTGTATACGCTTCATCATGCATGTTAGCAAAAGAACAAATGTTGACCAAAGTTATCATGATTTAAAAATCCTAACCAATGAGAGAAGGACCAAAATTCACCTTGTAGAAAGCGCCTTCTATCTCTCACGAAATATGGCTAACCTAGACAAAAGAAATTTAACAACTAGGAGTCACGCCAAAAATAGAAAGAATCTCAAAATTAATACTCCAAAATCGGCCACTTACAAAAATAGCTTTGTCTATAAGGCCAAAACTGCTTGGAATGCACTGCCCACAATAGTGCATGAATTAGATACCAAAAAAGAAATTCGAAACTATGTTGAAAACATGTAAATCTACTGCATTTGAATTGTTTGAACACACTGAACCTGTGTACTATTTGAACTATATCAGTATAACCCACTGTATCAAAGTCGCAATCTCATTTGTTGTATTGAATCTGTAAATACTCAGGAGTACACCTGATACATTACTATCTTACCCATTACATTACTGTATGTGACACTTACCGCCAATCAGGAGTACACCTGATTCAGTGCGTAAAACCTGTTTACCTAGGCTATATAATCACACAGTAAAACTAAACAGTTATTCTTGACGAATCAAAGGCATGTTAATTCTCATGAATCTGCCTATAATGCTTTATATCTAGTTTTATGTACTATATACTATTTTCATGTAAAGAAAATATATTGACCTTGGACCAAGAGTGAAAGAACTGCGAGGGAAAAGAGGAATTTTATTTAAAACCTTTTTACCTAGGTCTGAAAGGATGAGGAAGAGTAGCTACTATAGAGGTATTGGTATTTGGAATAATTTACCGGAACAAATTCGGAATTGTGAGGACGCAAGGGGTTTTGGTGAAAAACTGAAGGACCTGTATTGGTTGAGATTTGAAGAAAATATTGTCTAGATACTGCGAATAGCAGTTTTTAATTAATCCCATATTTTTAGACACAGCCCTCATAAGGGCTAGGCGATTAAATACTAACAGCATAGAGTTAAAGCCTGGATCAGTCTTGTTGCATATATATATAACGGCATGATACGAAAATGGATATATTGATAAGAACGAGTAAGAATTGTTTGTCACTTGTATTGAGGTTAAGATATAGGAATGATTGTATAAACACAATTATAGTGGATAACGTATAATATTATAACAATGTTTAAATTGCAGATGTAATCGATAAAGGTTGTAGGCAACGCAGGAAAACATCCACCGGGTGGACACGCGTATTTTTGTAAATGAAAATGAATGTAACTGTTTGGCCATTTTGTAATAAAAAAAAAAAAAAAAAAAATGTCCAGAGACCCAAACACAGGAGTACACCTGCCTGACTCGAAATGTGCAAAGTCATACCTAATAGTCCAAATGGACCTAGTCATAGCTTCACAATACCTATTGTGTCTTGTTTATTGTTTACTGTTTTAACTTAATATTAATTTAACTTGTAAAGCTAGTAGTTAATTTCACCTTTTCGGCCAAGGTAACGGCGGGGAGAACTGGAGTCACTCACTCTAGAAGTCTGTATACCTGTTTATCATATGTACTGTCCAATTCGATAAATAAAGTAGTTAGAATAGAATAGAATAGAATAGAGTGTCTTTTATTTGCCGATAATTAATTACAAAGAAAGTGACAAATGGGTCGACATGCCTATGTGTCGAAGTTCATCAACACATTTCTTCCTGCTGTTACCCTATTTGGAATATATTATGATTTGAGTACAATGATAATTCATATCTAACGACTAGGGTGAGGTTTTTATAGTAAAGTACATTACTATACGCTGCGATGGGCGAGTTCTTATCTTATCTTATCTTATCTTTTCAAATATAATGATACCTCAAAATCCATTTTTTGCGACTTGTGACTCATTTTCCTAAAACACACTAATGTTTATGCATGATAAAAGAATTAAACAAACAAACATGTAGAGTAAATGGATATTATTGTAACTTTCCCCAGCCAAAGCAAATATAATGATCAAAATATGGTTTAACATAACTAAACATTATCCTTAAGTCAACGCAGTACTAAATATACTCACATATACATTGTATTTATAATGGTTCAAAGCGGACTTTAGAGCCTCTAATTGCACATTAAATTTTGTTGGTAACATAACCATGTACATATGTTTTCCTAAATAAACTGAATAAAAATTTAATACAGATAGATAGATAGATAGATAGACGGTTTATTTTGTCTTAGTAATTTTACAATTGATCAGTTTGGAGACAATCCTACCATGTATAGGGTTTTCATTGTCTCTATAATCGTAAGCATTTTAAGAGTTTTAATTCTTTACATATTAAATTCAGTTAGTACAACATTTGTGGTTGCACTTAGGATTAGGATAATATAAAAATATAAAAAACATTTAATTATGTTTAAGGTTACAAGATTTTGTTAGAATGTTTAAGATGAATATATCTTGATATATCATGTATAGTAATGAGAATATTTGTGGCTATTATACAACCAGCAAAAGTTCTTGTTTCTTGGTATGGCGTTCCCCGACACCGCCCCAGGCTAAGCTACAGTGGTGGGGGTCTGTTGCAGAACAGATCTCTACTTAAAGCTGCAATATCTGTTATTACCACAAATACATTCTTGGCAAATTTAAGTCCTGTATCCAATACAACCTTACAAAATCCTCCTGCCTTTTTGTCAAATGACTTTAGATGGGTTAAAAAAGAACGACATCATGGTAAAGGTAGAGCAATTATAGGGAAGACAAATATCATTGCCTTATAGCAAATTCCTTCTCTAAAAGTTCCTTAGTAAGGAGAATTATATATGTCACAGAAAAATGAATCCCTTTTTTTTCTTTTCTTTTTCTTTTACAAATAAGTTTATTTCTTCTCTGTTCTTTATAATCAATAGTAGCATACAAACATGCATCCTTTTAAGAAAAATGAATCTTAACCTGAAAAAAAGGATTTTGAAATACCATCATATTTGAAAAAGTTACATTAAATGGATTTCAACGATGTTAACCGAATGTTTGACAAACTTGATGGGATGAGATGAGATCAAGCCGATTCTAATGATGGTTAACATTAGGGCAGCTAATAGCTATTTCCATGTTTTAAGTTTGATGTTTTTATTCTTGAAAAAAAAAACCGTTTGCAACGTCTCTGAGTGGACAATTACTAGTAAAATAGCTACATATACTCTATAGGCTGAGCTTAGAAATGCATGGATATTTTAAATACACTGGCTTGAAAATTGGTACATTTATTTAAGCTATCAAGAGCGGTAAACACACCAAAAATGAAAAACAATGCCACTTTGAAAAATAGCAATTTTGAGACTCCAGCCACATTTCTCTGAAAAGCATTTGGGTCAGATTTTCAGAAAATGTACAATTCATCTTCCCCAATCCTCTCAAATCACCCAAATTTCAGATGAAAATAAAGTTTAAAATACAGTTCAACCTAACCAAACAGATTGCTAGAATCAATGCAATGTCGAATATACTCGAATTTCCCTGGTATTAAGCATATTGCAGCCTAGTTTAGCAGAATTTACTAAATGTGTACAGCTGCCAATTGTACATTTTCTGAAAATCTGACCCATTTAGTAAGGATTTGTTATGCAACGGGTTCCAGTGGTCAGTACCACACCATACATACTGCTGCTTGCCAAGTGACCAGTGGTCAGTTAAAGACTGGACATGGCGTATGGGAGTAGTTACCTCTTACATCGGGTAGGTACAAGCCTTGACTTAAGTAATCAACCTTGTAATCTCATAATGGTATAATGTTTCCTGTTAATATACCAAATACATGGCTATAATCACTGGAAATCAAGGCATTAAATGATAAATATCTACATTAATAATATGTGTACATAATATACAAACAATATATCAAATATTCACAGGATATCAAGTCATTAAATGATACATACCTTCACTAATAATATGTCTACATAATATACAAACAATATATCTAATACATGGGCATATTCACAGGATATCAAGTCATTAAATGATAAATATCTACACTAATAATATGTGTATATAATATACAAACAATATATCAAATACATGGGCATATTCACAGGATATCAAGTCATTAAATGATAAATATCTACACTAATAATATGTGTACATAATATACAAACAATATATCTAATACATGGGCATATTCACAGGATATCAAGTGATTAATTGATAAATATCTTCACTAATAATATGTCTACATAATATACAAACAATATACCAAATACATGGGCATATTCACAGGATATTAAGTCATTAAATGATAAATATCTTCACTAATAATATATGTATATAATATACAAATAATATATCTAATACATGGGCATATTTGTAGGATACCAAGTCATTAAATGATACATATGATACATATCTTCACTAATAATATGTCTACATAATATACAAACAATATACCAAATACATGGCTATAATCACTGGAAATCAAGTCATTAAATGATAAATATCTACACCAATAATATGTGTACATAATATACAAACAATATATCAAATACATGGGCATAATCACTGGAAATCAAGTCATTAAATGATACATACCTTCACTAATAATATATGTATATAATATACAAACAATATATCTAATACATGGGCGTATTCACAGGAGACCAAGTCATTAAATGATACATATCTTCACTAATAATATGTCTACATAATATACAAACAATATACCAAATACATAGCTATAATCACAGGAAATCAAGTCATTAAATGATAAATATCTACACTAATAATATATGTATATGATATACAAAGATTTGCTAGTTAGTTACATTAATAGCATTATTAAGTGTACAAGTTCTGACTGAACTAATCAACCTTCTAATCTTATAATGGTATAATGTTCCCCGTTAATATATCAAATACATGGTTATAATCACTGGATATCAAGTCATTATGTGTTCAATATATGGGTCAGATTTTCAGAAAATGTACAATTCAACTTCACCAATCTTCTCAACTAACCCAAATTTCAGACGAAAATAAAGTTCAAAATACAGTTCAACCTAACCAAACAGATTGCTAGAATCAATGCAATGCCGAATATACTCGAATTTACCTAATATTGGCCAAATTGCAGCAGAATTTAGCAGAATTTACTAAATGTGTACAGCTGCCAATTGTACATTTTCTGAAAATTTGACCCATTTACTGCAATAGCATTTGTTAGTTACACTAACTAAGGTATACTCTATGTGATTTGTTGATATTTTTCAAAGTAATTTATTTACAAGATCTTTTTGTTAGAATTATCCGATTCTTGGAGGGTTTAGCGCATTACATTACGTAAATCCATGCACCAAATCTCAAGACTGTATGTTAAATGTATCCCTGTGTTTCGAAGGTCATCTTTTGGAGTACAATTGGTTACTTTACTGGTAATTGCCATACATATTGCAAACTTCTTTTCAAACATAAAAACATTAGACATGAAATGTAGAAATACTTCTTAGATGTCCTTGAGTGTTTACCATCATTGGAATCGTCTTGATCTCATCTTTTAAATTTGACGATATCTCAAAATCCATTTTTGCGACTTGTGACTCATTTCCCTGAAACACACCACAAATGTAGAATGTTTGACCAATGAGACTTCCATTCTCCATCTCTATTTCCCGGGTAGGGTCATAAACTGCCTCCCTTTCAGCTCTCCTGCCCTTGATAAAACCTTCAATGTGTTGATAAGGGCGTAAAGCAACCAATCTCACTCACTCACTCTTGTTGGTTTGACTTAGAGATAATTGACCTTATAAATTAATGCAAGAATAATTTCTCATGTTAATATGTCAAATACATGAGTATAATCACAGTACATCAAGCCATTATGATTCATGAAATTTGTTAGTTACACCTGTTAGGTACATTTTAGGTAGAATGTTCGACTTAAAGATAACCAATCTTATAATATAAGAATGGCATAATAATTTCTCATGTTGATATATCAAATTATCATATCAGTATAATCACAGGATATTAATCCATTATGTACTCAATATTTACAGCAATAGAATGTGTTAGTTTAAACATTAGATAGGTATACTATATGTAGAGTCTTTAACTTAAACAATCAACTTTATAATCTAAAACCTTACAATGTCTTATGTTAATATATCAATCACATCGGTATAATCACATGCAATGGGGAGACATTGCAGCTATTGGGAGACATTGAATTAGACAAGCATCAAGTCCCTGTGCCTAACTCAATGAGCGCACACAGCAAAGGCCTTACTTATGCTTGGGCGATCGCTAGGCATAGGTTTGATTCCTCAGTCGAGGCTGTAGTCACTCTAATAAAGTAGCATTAATAGTTTTTCCTAGTTTTGTTAGTGAAAAAAAAAGAATCAAAGACTTATCCAAGTCTAACATTGAATGCAAGTAGAATAGAATAGAGTAGAGCAATCTTGTATTCATCTATGGGTTAGAGATATGATGAATAGGTCGACAGGCATCTGGGTACCATTCAGGATTTATACCCAGATCTTCCGGCCGTTCCCTTGACACTCAGAGATAGACTTCTACATAATTTGGTTGTGTAATACATTATATAAGACATTATATAAGACATAGGGTATAAGATACACAATGTGAGTTTCTTTTCTAGTTTTGTCTGAGTTTAATTTGTAACACATTGTCCTGCAATTTTTCTTGTTCTAAGCCAAGGCACAGAACAACAGGGTAAATAATTTACACTCAGTTATTGATGATATGATCTTATAGCATTATTGATTCCCAGGCATATATGATGTATGACCAGCCATATGCAATGTGATACATTGTTTTATTATACCTCTTGGTGGGAAGGTATGGTAAGCCATACGCTACAGCATAGGAAAACCGTAATCTCCCGCTGGGTGATATTTGCATATCATATTTACCGCTGGCAGAATTTTTGTTGAAAAAAAGGCCTGTGCTCGCATCCTAGTTTTCTGTATTTAAATAATTTTAATAATTTTCACAGAAAAAAGACTCGTTATACATCATATGTAATGATATAATAATAATTATAATGATAAGCAACTGTGAAATTGCGAATTTATTGCGTATTAAAATAGAAAAATGGACACAAAAAAGGGTGAGGTGAGGACCGGAAATGAAGCTAAGTTAGAGCGTAAACAAACTGAGTGGTGGAGATCCGACTCTCATTTCCATTGAATTTTCACTACATAAACATTTTCATATAAAATCATTGGGAGAGGTATAATAAATACAAAATAGACTTCTGGCAGTGTAAGAGGTGGTTATCTTCCTTGGGCTACACAATTTCGTTGGGTGCTACGCACCCTTACGAAATCGCTACGCCCGCAGGAGATATAAACCAACTCTCACACGGCCAGAAGTCAATTTTGTTGATGTATTATACCCCTCTGTGTTCTTGCCTACTCCTGCAACAGCATTGATCACCTATTGTAGACTCAAAACTCCAAAATTATAAATAGGGGACTTGCCTTGCCGCATTTTTTAATCTTGATTCGTATGGAGTTATGGGACTAATGGTACAGTGTAAAAATCTATAGAAAACATGTCATTTATAGCTTTGGATATGTATCCGTACTCCAATGTCAATATCCAATATACATGTTCCATAACACAAGCCTCCATCTTTCCCATCATGCATTTGGTTTTCATAGATCATTTACACAAGCTACCATATTGGTGATAGCATTCTTGCAATTTTGGATAAAAATATTGCCAAATATTTGTATACTAGATTTAAACAGAATGCATCCCATAATGCATTCTAACAGACATGCGCAGTGGCAGATGCAAATCCCCTATTGCCTTAGCAGTACACTAACAGTGGTGGCCATGACCCTAGTAAAAGATGTGAATTATTCAAATCATTCTGTATCCCTTTTGCCGTGATTCCATTGAAAATGTAGCTGTGCAAATGGAAATAAAATTATTACATACAGTGGGGAAGGTGATGGCAGTGGTCAGTGTCAGTGCTGATGTAATCTTTTACGATACTTTTTCAAAACATTCGACTTTTTCAAAACATTCGACTTTTTCAAAACATTAGACTTTTTCAAACCATTCGACTTTTTCAAATCTATATTTCTCCCCTTTTCTTCTCTGCTCCTCACCCCTTATTCTTCTTTTCACACCATTTCTTACTTTATATATACGTTATTAAAAAAAACAGTCCTTTTTACTAGAGCCGGGAATGTTTTATTACACAAACTGAAACGCCCAGGTGCTCCCATGTTAATGATGATGTAACTGCATTCTGGGTCAGATTTTCAGAAAATGTACAATTGGCAGCTGTACACATTTAGTAAATTCTGCTAAATTACGCTGCGATTGGGCCAATACTAGGTAAATTCGAGTATATTTGGCATTGCATTGATTATAGCAATCTGTTTGGTTAGGTTGGACTGTATTTTGAACTTTATTTTTGTTTGAAATTTTGGGTTATTTGAGAGAATTGGTGAAGGTGAATTGTACATTTTCTGAAAACGTGACCCTTCTATAATATCAATATCGATATCGGTGTAATTTAATTTCGAAACTACTTGAATTCTACTTGAGTTTTTACTGCATATATTAAGTCTAATCTCACAACCTCTTGGATCAGATAACAATGGTATGTCAGTGATTGGACGTCTACTGCGCTAATGGTTTTCACTGCCCTGGAGTAGGCTTCCTAATGGGATTCTAATTTTGCGTTTGGAGCGAGAGGCTTTCCCCCAGTTTGAAGGGACTATCTCAACTCAGAGCCTATAGTGCTGCTCCCTAAGTTAGGGACTTTGCTTTATTACCCTTTTCTTTTTTTAAATCTTTGAGAATTAACATGTTTTCTTTGTTCTTAAGACATAAGATTGATACTAGGAGCATGAATTTTGTCTAAGTTTCAAGTGATTATGATTTTTGTATCAATGAATTCGAATTTAGAACCTTGAAATGGAATATCTTCCTCCAAATGGTCATATGTTGACCGTACCCTAGAACTTTCTTTGTATTTTTTCAAGAACAAAAGACGTGGTGCCTGCATATAATGTATATCAAGCTTTAATAAAAAGAAGAGAATTAAAATTTTAGAATAGATTGACTCCACTTATTGTATTTCTAAGTAAGGAATCAAAGAAAACCAATTATTTCCACAATTAGATAGAAAATACAGTTTTTGTCATTCATAGCATTTGACCATACATGAAAAAGAATGTTTGTAATTGTGTATGTGACAGTTTCAAATACAGATAGTCCTGAATCTTTTATTTTATTTGACATATCATAATTATAATATTCTATAATAAAAACTCATAAAGTCATCATGAATCATATGAAATAAGTCAAGGCAACTTTAAGTTTTAGTCCCTAACTTGGGGCACACCACTATAGACTATATTTCATTTGACCATGTTTCGTTCAATCGTTACCGTGTTTTCGTTCAATGAACGGCAACCTAAAGGCTCCGTGAAACGGCCTGGATCGCATTCACTAACACTGAATGCAATGGAAAAACTTGACAGAAACACTCGAGGTACATTCAGTCAGTTCTCAAACAACTTCTCCAACCACTACAACTGAATTATCCTCACTTGAACACTATAATAACCGTGCTGAGAGGCGGGAGGTGAATAGGCTGATATAGAGAACATGTGTTGTATTGTTGGTGTAATACACAGGTACCGAGAGGACTAATCCTTTAATATTAACGCCAGCCAGGTGTTGGCTGAACGCCTGCAGAGGTGTGACATTGTAATGTATTACATGTATAGAAAGCTATTGATGGAAATACCGTAGTGTGGCACTAATGAAGGAAACATCATAGTGTGGCCCACTTTAACTAGACATTGTAATGCATTATATGCTTCTATTAATGTATAGAAAGCTATTGATGGAAATATCGTAGTGTGGCCCACTTTAACTAGACATTGTAATGTATTATATGCTTCTATTGATGTAAAGAAAGCTATTGATGGAAACATTGTAGTGTGGCCCACTTTAACTACACATTGTAATGCATTGTACAACATGGACAATCTCCATGCAATTTTACAGACAGAAATTTCATTGAATATTATTTTCATTCAATTCTTCTTCTTAAAACTGGTTATAATTTATTTTTGTGTTTTCCAGGGACGCCTGTACAAGACCCAGCTGGGGTCCTCCGTGCCCAACCTCTCATCACGCCTCCAACGACAGCAAAATCGCATGCCCAGACAGTATGAGAAATTCAGCTTCCAGGTGCAAACAGAGAGAGACCTTGGGTCCAAGAGCAGGCTTGGCTACCTACCCATTCTCACCCCACGCACGCCAGTGGTTGTGGAGGCTAGAGTGGAAGAAGGGGAGGAAGGTCAGCAGGCAGATCACCACAAAATGGGGCAACATGATGGACATGTTCTAGAGATTCATGCTGATCTCCTGGATGTCACATTTAATGCTAATGCCAAACCAGGAGCGAAGCCACCATGGAAGCCAGATTGTTTCTGTCCCCGCTGTGGCATCAGGAGAGGGCAATGGGTAGAGGAGAATCGCAAACCATTCCGACCATTCTCTCGGCAAAGAGAATCAACACTATTAGCAATGAATCATGCGCAGGGGAGGGTGCGGTTTGAAGCTCACAGTGAAAAATGTGATTCAGCCTTACTGCAAGCCACTCCAGCACCCAAAGATCCAAGCAACAAAGCCAAAATTCCTAATGGAATTCCTAATTTCCAAAATGCTGCCCAAACACTTGGGATACAAGGGTAAAGGGATTGTTTTTGTTTTTAAATATGTTTATTCAGCTAAGAGACATTATGCTGTTATACACTTTTCTCAGTTTTAGCTGATGGAAAAAGCCTACAAGAGAGTTCAGTACAACCTACAATTTAAATATAATACTCTTAATTATATAAATAATAAAATCGATAGTACCTAGAGACTAGAGAGTAGAGAATGCACCTTTAATACAACTTTTAAGTGTTGTAGAAAGAAATACTCGTAAAGGCAATAATTATCAGAACTCAAATTGTCTATTATTGTTTTTATATATTAAAAAATGGCGCGTATTTCCATCTTTCCAACATTGCTGACATGCCCTGGGGAATGACATGGCTTACAGCGCTGATAAAAACTATAGCGGTGATTGGAGTAACTACAGTGGTGGTTGGAATAAGGAACCATTGATGCATGGCATGCTGGGCACAAAAAAAGACATAAGTCTAGAGATATATTCATAAATCATATAGGCAAACGAATGACATTCAATGGTATATAATATAAATAAAGGCCTATGTCGAGATTAATTGTATTGATATAATAGAATAAATAAAAGTTAAACTGCTGTTAAATTCTTAGTTCTATCAGAACTTTATACTTGTAAAAGCTTTTCAATGACATGCAACATATCACGAATGTGAAATTGTCAATAAAATTTGTTTTAAAAAAAAGTTGGGTTATGTTTACTCAGACCAGCATTACATCCAATAGGCACCATACTCAGCTCATGCTCATACAAAGATTAATAAATTGTTACAAAGATTACATATTTATCTATTGACATGGCGTTTTCCTTCAAATGTTACAGTTTTTTAACGATATTTTGTAGAGATTAAAATCATGCAAAGATTGACGTTTTACGATGTTTCGTTCAGGTGTGATTTATTCATTAAAACTAAGGAGACATTTGTGACGACCCAATTAAATTAAAGAAAGAAATTAAATTAATAAATAAATGTATAAATGGAGAGAGAAATAAAGAATAAATAAAGAATAAGTGAGGCGAAGCCTTGGCGACGACATTGATTTTATTTATAAGTAAGATTATATAAAATTGTATGAGGTAATAATAGATTGATTTGAAATTAAAATTGTTGAAATATATATGGGTCAGATTTTCAGAAAATGTACAATTCGTCTTCACCAATCCACCAATAGCCCACATTTAATACTAAATATGAGCTTCAAAATGCAGTTTAACATAACAGAACTGATACTTTAAATCAATGCGATGCCAAATATACTCAGATATACCTGGTATTCTTCATTTTTCAGCCTAATTTTGGAGAATTTCCTAAATGTGTAGAGCTGCCAATTGTACATTTTCTGGCGATCTGACCCATAAATGTGGCTAAGGCGATAAAATGTGAATCAGATTTATAGAGTTAAATGTAATGAGTTTTTAGCAGCTCGGCCATCTTTATCGTCCATATGCGACTACCCAAACATCTGTTGCATGCCAGTGTCATCCTGTCATGCTAATAAGAAAAAAAAAGAATAAGGCCTTAAATGTGAAGCAATAATAATAACTATTTGTAGTGAACCTGTCACTACATCAATTGCAGTGAATCAGGCCTCACCCAAACTCAGGTTCAATCTTGACATGGCAAAGTAAAACCAGACACAGTTCTGTTAGTATCACCGGTTTATTCACCTCTTGGACAACCCTGTGACACCAGCGGTGCGCAGTAGTCAGTCATCAATGTCAGGTACATTGGGAGACTCACCATTGAAGGCAAGCAGTATAAAAGGGTAGTACAAGAGTAACATGGCAATATGATCTAATGTATAAGACAGGTTACAATAGCAATGTAGTACATACAGAGAAGAGGTATAACATAGTAGAGAGTCTAGTAGAGTGAGTTGGTATACACTACAAGCACTTGACAGGTAGGCGACCTGGTGTAGAATAGAGTTACTAATGACAACTCTGTGTCCACTCTAAATCTACTACATATTGATACATAGTGAAATTTTAATCATTTCTCTTTTCCAATTATTCGGTTAATGACAACGGTGTCCAGTATTTGTATTTAATAATTTTTATTCAGAAGTAAACATGTACAATTACATTATTCTCAATTCATGCTATTTAATAATTTGCAAAGAAATACTCATTGGGGAAATCCATTCATCTTCGACACATATTCATTACCAATCTTATAAAGAGAAATAGATAGCATTAACACACTATGTTGACAATTTTTATCTTT
The DNA here is from genome assembly GCA_942159475.1 of Sthenelais limicola. Classification (NCBI taxonomy): domain Eukaryota; kingdom Metazoa; phylum Annelida; class Polychaeta; order Phyllodocida; family Sigalionidae; genus Sthenelais; species Sthenelais limicola. Next base: position 15,611,616 of record OW804096.1, on the reverse strand, counting down.
TGATAAATTTACAAACTCAATCTGGCATCACAACGAAATTCAAGACAGTTGAAGTTAACTAGTCCAATTGTATTATTTAACATTCATATTTACACATATATCTGGCTAGAGCACAAATAAATCTTCAGGAAAATAAACCTGGGCGGATTCTATTTTGGATCAGTGGTTTCTGGGTCATGTGAAAGTTACATTAATCTCTACTATGTCATAGATATTTTCCCCCATGAATAGCCTTTAACTTGAGACGTAACTAGAGCATGGTATTGTTTGTGTCAGTATCGTTGTTGAGTAGAGAGGAATTATATTTTGAATCAGTAGTGTCTAGGTCATGGCATTGAATAACTGATACTGGTTAATGCAATAGGTTCACTACTGTCTTTCTAGTATTGTCCTCAATTTGCATGTTCGTATATCTTCTGGTTTTTTGGTGCCTCATGTGTTTAGGCTGGCCTTGATTTTTGTCATCCAATTTCGTGAGTAGTTTCTCTATTTCTTGTAATTCCTCAGTGGCTTTCTCTACAGTCTTGCATTCTATAGTTACCTTGGGATTTTCTTCCTCTCTATTCGACCAAAATGTATGTAGGATTTTGGTTAATATATTAGTTACTTATATTTGATTCATTTTCCCCTGTAAAACCTAGAATGCTTTTAATCTTTCATGAACAATTAACCATCTCCTTACACCCATGCATCATTTTTAACACAAAAATACATGACTTTAAAAATGTACCTTTTTAGATTATGAAAGGCATGTACAATAAAATGGTTAACGAATAGAATATTGCACTAGTTGCAGTGCAACTTGTGTGATATTTTTCATGCACCTTCAACCAACGAGATGTACACCTGTATACAACTCTAATGTCATTAGTAAATGCAACATGTATTAATAAGCTTCAATCTGTACTAAACAGAGCAGTACGACTCATATATTACAATGAAAATAATATGTCAACTGACGAGAGGCGATTAAGCTTAAGTATTAATACCATCAAAAAAAGGGGAGATATCCCTTTGAGAACTTATGTCAAAATTCTCCAAATTTGATTACATGGTCCAGGAAATGCCAAGAGAAACTGGCGGATGGAATCAATTTGAAACAATCCCTATCATTAATATATACTTATTTCCTCTCTTTATCTTGATGTAAACATATTACCAATACCTTTTGTTTGGCAGATCAGAATTATAACGCATATGAAACTTGACCAATAAAATTTATTAAAAAAAGATATACATATTAGTTATGTTGTGTCAATTTTATTAGGCTGAACCACTGATCCAAAAGAGAACCTAACTAGAGAAAAAGACATATGCAATAACACCCAGTGCTCTCCCCTTGAAGGCACAGGGCATTAATACGGGTTACTGATAGGTATCTCCACTACCCTATCCAAATATGAAAGGTAAATATCATTTATTATATATTATATTATATCATTTGTCAGATTTTAGAATTACAGCCTTTATTGATGTTAGACACTCACGGGGAAACCATCATGTAAACACTGGAATTGGCTCATATATAGTAATAGTTAAACAATGAACATGAGAATGGCACTGGAGTGACGGTCGTGCGCGATACCGTATTCGCGCGATACAAAATTGGATACAAATTTCTTGTACCCACTTTTGATACGATTTTTTTCGTCACGGCGTTTTTCGTACCCGCGACGGAGAAGTCTCCTAATCCCTTAGACCCCTACGGCCGGCCGGCCGGCCAGACGGCCAGTGCCAGACAAGCTGGCGTGACCATTAGTGTATGACGGCCACTAGTGTAGAACCACTGATGCCAAACAGAGAAAAAAAACTTACCCATGCTTGGGTTCGATCTAGCAACCTTAGGATTCACAAGCGAGGTTCAACACCACTACACCACCGAATTTGATGTAGACATCGCCTCAACAGATAGTCAAAACCAAGATCAAAATGTATTCTGGTCATTTCTAATACCCCCAGTACAGGGGACCAAGAAAAAATGCTATGTTGAAACCTTTTCTCGTAGTAATAATGTATTTTATTACTATCATTTTTTGTTGATTTGTAATCCTGTAAATACCACATGTAAGTCTTTGTGGTGCAAAATCGTATCGTACTGTACTGTACATGTGAACGATTTAAAACACTTGCCATTTTGCCATTTATTAGTGCCTTAATGCACTTGTCTTTTATTTTCATTTTAATTTTATTATATCTCTAAGTCACTTAGTTTAGCCTAGTTCATCCCTACATTTTCTAAATTATGGTAACTGCCGGAAGAATATGTATATACATCCTCACCAGACACCTATTTCATGCAACAATGCTAAAAGGGAATATGGATTCATATTCGCAACTAGTTATATACAGAGAAAGCCTGTGGGAGGTGTTACTTAAGACAATGGCTAGGCAAGCCTTCCCATTTTGGGCGCGCTTGAGTGATTACCTACTCAATACGAAAAACGCAGCGCGAATACAGAGCATATCAAATTTCGTCTCTGTGATTCAAGTGACCGCTTTTCGTATCAGAAGTTCGCGCAATTTCGTCACAACAGTTCACCAGTAGCGTTCGCGGTGCTCTGTAGACAAACAACGTCTCAATGAAGACGAAAAAATTTGTCGCTCCGTATCGTGCGGATACGGCGGGAGGGAGAGTGTGGTTGCCAGGAACGCGGAACCCTTGGTTACTGTAAACAATACAATCAGGTGTTACCACAATGAATATATATATTATATATTTGGGGGAACTTATAAAGATACATATGGGATTTATTCCACCATAAATACAGGAATTAATTTCAATTTCAATCTGGAGGTGTGTCCGGCTTGGCAGTTGGCTATGAAATGTAGCTCCTCCAGGGTGATGCTCAATATATGGGTCTGATTTTCAGAAAATATACAATTTAACTTCACCAATCCTCTGAACTAACCCACATCTCAGACAAATATTAAGTTCAAAATACAGTTCAACCTAACCAATTGTAGTGATTCGCTCTCAATATCGTAATAAACAAGTGAACAAAGCCCAATTCTCTGTAGTTCTGTTTATTCTCTCAGTCTGTTCAACGGCAAACTTATCCGGATCTCCCTGAAGAGGTAAGGGACAAAGATCCTAGCTACCAAAGGGTAGTATGTGTAATGTCCATACATTTGAGATCGCGCACTTTCATACGAATAGTCAACATGAGCTGCATGACGCAGAAAACGAAATAAAACACTTCCAGTAACGTCAGCCATAGTGTCGAACTTGTTGATCGATTTGAAGGCTTAAATGCGGATAAAATAACAAGAACGAAGACTTACTGGAATGTCACATTGGCGACGAGGGTAGAGAAGGAACTCTAGTACTGCCTGAAGGTGAAGAAAAGAGAAATTTTCGGGGGAAAACGGGAGAGTGGACGTGAGAAATAGGCTGACTGAAACTTTGGAAAGCATGTGGTAGGTGCAAGCTGGACTCAACGCACATGTTTATGGTGTGAACCTATGCCTATGTGGATCTCCTAGTAACTTTTCCTGACTGCCTGAGATCTCCATTAAGAGTCAAATTGTTGTTTGATTTTGATGAACTTTTGTGACTGGTGATTGCCAAAGCCAGAAATACTTGAGTAAGGTAAATTTAAACCAAGTTTGTTGTCAGTGAGTCAGTGTCAATTACATTTGCAATGATGGCTGAAGCCCTCCCAACTTGTGCTATGCAAGCATTCAACGTCACAGGTGACGCTTCCACTGTCTCTATTAGATGGACAGCTTATTTAGAAGAGTTCAACGCTTATGCTGATGCCAAGGGGTTGGTTGTAGAGGGACCCAACGCTGATGCCAACAAAGCCAGAAGGAGAGCACTGCTTCTATATACAGCTGGATCCGATGTACGAGAGATTTTCAGAGGTCTATCAGACACAGGTAATGCTGGTGCTTGGAAGGAATGTGTAGACGCCTTAAACAAGAACTTTGTAAGACCGACTAATAAAACCTACCAGAGACACTTGTTTAGAAAGACTGTACAGAGCGAAAATGAAACCGTTTCACAATATGTTACACGTTTAAGGAAAGCCACTGTTGGCTGTGATTTTGGTAATGAAATTAACGAGCAAATATGTGACCAAGTGGTCCAATGTTGTAGGTCCGAAGAGCTAAAGAAGAAACTACTAGAAAAGGGTGCAGATCTTACTCTAGATTCATGTTTAGAAATATCCGCTACTTTTGAGGCAATCCAGACCCAAGCAGAGGTTATGTCTGGGAAAGGCATAAAATCGGGTGCTGTCAATAAGGTTTATGCCAAGAAGAAACCATATAAACCTAAAAATACTGGTATATCTAAGTGTTGGGATTGCGGATATGTAGGCCACAGAGCCAAAGATGAGTGTTGTCCCGCCATAGGAAGACAATGTAATAACTGCAAACAAAAGGGCCATTTTAAGAGTTGTTGTAAAGAAAGTAAGAAAGAAAAATATAAGAATGGCAAAGGTAAAATCAGAAATGTTGAAGAAGACCAGGATGATGGTTATGCTTTCCATGTAAACTCTGTAAGAGGTTCTGATTTTGATACTATTCCTGTGAATGTTGGTGGTGTTGATATGAATTTTCTTATAGACTCGGGTGCGGACAACAATATTGTAAACGAACAAGTATGGAAGGAGGCAAAATCTAAAGGTATCAGGTGTGTATCCTCCAAGGATGACCGAAAGCTATATCCATATACATGTAAGGATCCCCTAACGGTTCTTGGTAGTTTCAAAGCAGAGACTAAGGTAGGAGGTAGAGCCCTAGAGGCTGAATTCATTGTTATCAGAGAGGCCGGTATGGCGCTCCTGAGTAAGAAAACTTCTGAGGCACTGGGTCTTTTGAAGATTGGTATTGATGTAAATGCTGTAACTCAACGAAATGAATCCTTCGAGATTCTGAGAAGCCAGGTCTTGTTAGATAACAAAGATGTTATGCAAGGTATTGGGAAAATGAAAGGGATCAAGATAAGTTTTAAGGTAGATCCCAAGGTAAAGCCGGTGGCACAACCCTTGCGTAGGACCCCATTTGGTCTAAGAAAGAAGGTTGAAGATAAATGCCAGAGTCTAATAGATCAAGACATCATAGAAACAGTAGAAGAACCATCAGAATGGGTTAGCCCAGTCGTTGTAGTCCCAAAGAAAGATAACAATGTCCGTATTTGTGTAGACATGAGAAGGGTGAATGAAGCAATTGTACGGGAAAGACAACCTATTCCCACAGTAGATGAGGCCCTTCTAGAGATGAGTCAGAGTAGAGTATTCTCCAAAATTGACTTAAAGTGGGGGTATCACCAAATTGAGTTAGATGTAGAAGCAAGAAAGTTGACAACCTTTGTTACCCATGTTGGTATGTTCCGATACAAAAGACTACCTTTTGGTATTAATGCAGCTAGCGAAATTTATCAAAGGATAATCCGCAATGTCCTCCAGGGTATCCCAGGTGTAATCAACATTTCAGAAACGTTGCTATACATACTCCAGATGTAGAAGCACACAAGAAGACACTAGACCTAGTTTTTGACAGACTGAGGGCTTACGGACTGACTGCCAATCCTGACAAAACAGAACTTTTTGTAACCGAAATGACATTTATGGGACACAGACTATCTGACAAGGGTAGGAAGCCAACTGACGAGAAAGTTAAGGCAGTGAGAGAGGCTAGATTCCCTGAGAACCCGTCTGAAGTTAGAAGTTTCCTTGGTCTTGTTAACTATTGCAGCAGGTATATTCCCGACTTAGCGACGGTTACTGAACCCCTTAGACGACTGACAAAGAAGGACGCGCCATTTGTGTTTGGTCCAGAACAAATTAGGTCCTTCCAGAAAATCCAGGATCTGTTATCTAATTCAGAGATGCTGGGGGATTACGACCCTGAAGCAAAGACCCAGGTAATTGCTGACGCCGGTCCAGTAGGACTTGGTGCAGTATTGGTACAGATCCAAGACGGTGAAGCCCGAATCATTCGGTATGCTGCAAGGAGCCTTAGTGATACTGAGCGTAGATACTCACAGACAGAAAAAGAAGCCTTAGCGCTTGTATGGGCGTGTGAGACATTCCACCCCTATGTTTATGGACTCGAGTTTGAACTTATCACAGACCATAAACCCCTAGAAGTAATATATTCATCAAAATCGAAACCTTGTGCCCGCATTGAGCGATGGGTTTTCACACATGCAGGCATACAAGTTTAAAGTAGTCCACATTGCGGGAAAGAATAATATTGCAGACCCACTATCTCGGCTGATTAGAAAGGACCCCTCCCCAACCAGAGATGAGGTAGATATGGGCAGAGAGACTGAGCTTTATGTGAGGTTTGTGGCAATTCATGCCACACCCCAAGCAGTGACAACTAGTGAAGTTGAAAGGGAATCTGCGGAAGATACAGAGCTATTGGGTGTGAGAGAATGTTTGAGTTCAGGCAAGTGGGAGCAATGCTCCAACAAAACCTTTATAGCTGTCAGTGGAGAACTCTGTGTAATAGGACAGTTGCTCCTTCGAGGTACGAGGATTGTGATTCCTAGAAAGCTACGTCCAAAGGTTTTAGCCCTAGCACATGAGGGACATTTAGGTATAGTGGGGACAAAACAAAATTTGAGAACCAAAGTATGGTGGCCAGGCATGGAGCGTGATGCAGAGAAATATTGTAAATGTTGCCATGGATGCCAGATCACTGGCCAGCCAAACCAGCCGGAGCCTGTGAGGTCAACGTTGCTGCCCACACAGCCCTGGAACGACCTTGCTATGGACTTTCTTGGTCCACTCCCATCAGGGGAATCCCTTCTTGTAGTAATTGACTACTATAGCAGGTTTTACGAGTGTGAGATCATGAGATCTACCACCACTGACAAAACAATAGACGTGTTAGACAGAATTTTTGCCAGGCATGGCTTGCCTGAGAGTATTTCATCCGACAACGGTCCTCAGTTCATATCTGAAGAGATGGCTTGTTACATGAAGCTAAAGGGCATTAGACATCATAGAGTCACGCCCAGGTGGCCTCAGGCCAACGGCGAGGTAGAGAGACAGAACAGGTCGTTAGAGAAAAGGATGAGAATAGCCCATGAGAGTGGAAAGGACTGGAAAAAGGAGATAGTTGCCTACATGGCGGCCTACCGTGCCCTTCCACACACAGTGACACGCAGAAGCCCAGCTGAACTATTGTTCGGGAGGAAAATAAGAACTAAATTGCCTGAACTTATACCTGAAGTAGCTGATCAAGAGCTAAGGGATAGGGACGCTGAGAAAAAGGGCTTATCAAAGTTATATGCAGACAGAGACAGACACATGACTGATATCAACCCAGGGGATACAGTATTATTAAAACGGGAACAAACATCTCACAAGCTACAAACTCCCTTCCACCCAGACCCAGTTGAAATAGTAGCAAAATCAGGTTCTAAGGTAACTGTGCAGGGAAAGGATGGGGCTCAATATGACAGAAATACTTCTGCAGTAAAGCCATTCATCCCACAGCCTGATATACCCGTAGATCCCGGGGAAGTAGAGGTGCAAAAAGATCAAGCTCTGGAAAATACCAGTGAGTTGTCCCGACCTCAAAGGTCAAGGACCATGCCAAAAAAGTTCAATGATTATGTTTTATCAAAGTAACACAGATTGAAGAAAAAGTCAAAAGACTGGAGTGTTTCAAATATATTCTAAGTCAATGTATAGGTATACTAACCAACTCAACTTATAATGGTGCTGATTGTAGTGCTAATGTCAGAATAACTCAGCTAACAAATAAATGTAACATCATATACTAGTTGCTGAACTTATTGTAATATCTGGTGTCAATCAAGTTTGATTTTGAAAAAAAAAGTGATGTAATGTCCATACATTTGAGATTGCGCACTTTCATACGAATAGTCAACATGAGCTGCATGACGCAGAAAACGAAATAAAACACTTCCGGTAACGTCAGCCATAGTGTCGAACTTGTTGATCGATTTGAAGGCTTAAATGCGGATAAAATAACAAGAACGAAGACTTACTGGAATGTCACAGTATGAAGCGTAATAAAGTAACGGATTCAGTGTATCAAACGTTATACACAGTTAAGCAAAGGTATCACATAGAATAAACAGATTGCTAGAATCAATGCAATGCCAAATATACTCGAATGTACCTAGTATTGACCAAATTGCAGCCTAATTTAGCAGAATTTACTAAATGTGTAGAGCTGCCAATTGTACATTTTCTGAAAATCTGACCCATATAGCAGCAGGTAATTTTGTCATGGTACCACACACTTCTTGGCGTGGTTCCTTCTTGTCACAGTTGATGACGGTCGCGGGGCCATCGTCTATCCAATTATTCATCAAGTGTGTATTTTTTTAAAGGAGAAAGCTTTGTTAATTCTAAGGTTGTATCAAGTTATCTATATAGCTAATAAATTTATTTTCATTTCTTCATATTTAAGGCCTTATTCTACTATGTCTGGCACTGGCATGCCACAGATGCTCGGGTGATCGGATATGGACAATAGAAATAGACGACAACTGGACTGGAAATGCTTATATGTAAGTTATAAATGTGATGTGTGATAGGAAAATGAGTCACAAGTCGCAATATTCATATTTTAAAGGCTTTTATTCACAAGATCTCCTTTTTGGAATGTTTTCATTTTTTGAGTATCTAGTCAAATAGGTCTCATGAATACATGGTCCAAATTTCAGGATAGTAAATATATTCATGCATTTCTTAGAGCATCCAATGGAGTACATTTACCTACTTTACTAGTAATTGTTCACCCCAAAATATTACTTAAAATATAAAAATACTCATTTAATGTCCTTAATGTTTACTACCATTGGAATTGGCTTGATCTCCTCTTATTAGATATAATGGTATCTCAAAATCAATTTTTTGCGACTTATGACTCATTTTCCTAAAACAAATCACAAATATGTGGTGAACAATTTCAGATATATAACATGGGTCAACCATACGTTTAAGGAGAGCATGCTTTTCTTTTTCTTTTATAGTATTCCAAGAGAGGAAAGGCCATTGTTCATATGACATTAGTTGTTGATGGCCATACAAACACCAAATTTGAAGTATTTCTTTTTGAGATTCATTATTTCCCAATGTTTTTAGTCTTGAGGTAGGTATCCTTCCTAGCCGATGTGATTGTCTAGTAGGTGGATGCTTTGCATGAGGTGGTAGATTAGCATGTTTTTGTTGTCTTTTTCCTGATTCAGAGTTGATAGTGTTAGGCGGGTATGGGATTTTAAAATGTTCAGGTAATCAATGTATGTGACTGAAGTCTGATGTTCTTAGAGTTGTTAATGCAAATCTTTTTTTTAAATAAATTTATTTCTCAAACTTTCCAACAGTGTGGTATTTCTCATTTCAAGAAAGGAAAACAAAAGACAATACATCAAGGATAAATCATATCGTAGACAAAGAACAAGAGTAAAAGTCACTCATTATCGCTTACTTCTGAACTCCCAATTATAATTATTTGATTAATTTTTAATTTCACCCCCCTCCCCCCAGTACAAGTAAACACCCCTTTTTTTTGGCCTCAAAGGATAGAGTAAAATATTACAATCACACAAGTAACGCACCAATTCATTAATCAATTAATCTATCACATCAGCATAATATGTGTTCCGGAAGAAACTAATAATAGTGGTTTACTTCTGTACTTGTTTAATGGTAGTTGTATTTGGTTTAGGTGAAGCCCCTTAATAGGATGGATATTAAATTAATGTCCAAAAAGTATATACCGCCGAGAGTTGGTTTAAAATATTGAGCTTTAGTGTATAGGTAAGAAATACATTCATTCCATGCACTGGTTTCTCTCCACCTCTGCAGTCCCATAATTATTACATTATTACTAATTTGTTTTCTATCCAACCTTCAAGAGCAGAAGATGGTACTCACCAAGGTCATGGTGTGGATATTGTCAATGCAGGTAAGTATGAATAGAAATGCAGCCAATAGGGGAGTTGCATAGCCGCCATTTTGAATCTTGATTCGCATGGAATTATGGGATTAGTGGTACAGTCTAAAATCTATAGAAAACATGCCATGATCAGCATGGTGTATTTATTAATGCTCTAATGTCAATATCCTTGTGTTATACATGTTTCCATAACGCAATTCTCCATCTTTCCCATCATGCCTTTGGTTTTCATAGATGATTTATACAAGCTATAATATTGGTGAAAACATTCTTGCAATTTTCAATAAAATATTGCCAAATATTCGTATGTCAGATTTCATCAGAATCCATCCCAGTGTCAATGTCCCAATTTATTTTTAATAATATTTAAGCCTATGTGTATGTTGTATTTATATGAGTGTCAGTTGTTTACTTATTTCTGGTCGATCGTTTGAGAGGTGGTAGGGAGGGGGGTCTGACCCCTGGTGGGCGGAGAGAGCTGATGCAATGCCTCTGGATGATGAAATCCCCCAGCGACATTGCATGTGAGCTACTCCGCCATTAACCTGGAGGCTGGTGCAAGGGGCAGTGCTTTCTCAACAGCCCTGGTGGCTGACGAAATGCCCACTGAACATTGCAGTACGCCCGGGAAGGATGATGAAATGCATCCCAAGTCTGGTGCAATACCTAGAGTATATAAGGGCCCCCAGTCACTGTATAGGGGACTTCTCCTGAAGAGCTGTACTACCGTATGCTGTATGATGATGAACTGACTGGAAGCCCTGCCACCTTGAACACGGACCATGCTATAACTTGCTATACATGAACATTGTGTTATATTGAAGTCTAATAAAAGAAGCCATTCTGTACTCCACGCCTTACTTTATACCTACCAAATCTACACGCCAAGCACTATATCCCATTGAGACATCCAACCCATCGAAGCTACCCCTATTTATAAGTACATCTCAAGAGATCCGAGTAATTAGAGTATCTCCATAATCCAATAGTAGTAATCCCTCATTGTAGTGTCTACGCTCTACAGACATTAACACCAGCATGCACTGCAGTAGACATGCGCAGTGAAACATGCAACTCCTCTATTTATCTAAGGATACTCGGAAAATCAAAAAGTCTCTCTTAGAATTGGAATATTTTCTGTCTGCATTGTAATGCACCAACTGCATGCATAGGAGATGTTATCAATTATTGATACATCCAAAATTGGAGATGTGCTCTCTGATTTTTACATCGGCCATAAAACATCAGGAATCAATAACACATTTTGTCCCATTCTCTATATTCTAGTTTTGAAAGAGCTCATCATTGTAAAAATCCGTTATTAAAATCTTATATATGTTTATGTATCTTATCTCTCAGTATGTGAAGAAGCTGGGATACAATGTAGGATTGTAAGGGCTAGAGATGCTGATTGTTGGTTATCAAATCCTGGTTCTCATCCTTCTGGCGGAAGAGGTAAGAATTTTATTTCACCCCCAGCACATAGTTTCGATAGACCAGGGAGGTATATGTGGGTCAGATTTTCAGAAAATGTACAATTGGCAGCTGTACACATTTAGTAAATTCTGCTAAATTAGGCTGCAATTTGGTTAATACTAGGTAAATTCGAGTATATTCGGCATTGCATTGATTCTAGCATCTGTTTGGTTAGGTTGAAGTGTGTTTGAACTTTATTATACGCACTTGCTCCGGCTTACGCATGACTTGCCTTCTTTTGTTAATGCTTTCATGGTGGTGAACGTTTTGATCGAACATTAACCATAGTTCCCTTATATATCTGGCATAACCAGAGCATGTAAATTCGAAGGTCTGTAAAAACTCCAATGAAAGTAGCCAGCAACTTCGTGTCATGTTGCGTACTTCTTAGCTAGGGAACCGGAAGTGTATTTGCCGAAAGCACTGCGTATAATAAGAAATAGTTCTTTTCTACCTCTTATACAAGATAACACCCAATCTTGGAATGCCGCTATTATATGAGAACCTAAATGTGATCCGTTTTTAGGAAAATGAGTCATAAGTCGCAAAATATCGATTTTGAGATATCACCATATTTGAAAAGAGGAGATCAAAGGGATTCCAATGATAGCAAACAATGGGATACTCAATATGTATTTCTATATTTTAGCTTTGATATTTTTATTTTTGAAAAAAAAAAGTTTGCAATGTTTTCTGGCTGGGTAAACCAATAAAGTAACTAAATATACTCGATACGAAGGCCTTTAAAACGCAATGATATATTTAATACAATGTCCTGAAATTTGTTACATGGATTTATATGACTATAAGTGCTAAACCCTATAAAAATCAGAACATTTCAGTATATATATATATAAAACTTTTATTCAATATCAAGTTAATACAGTTTACATAGTACTGAAGCATTATCTGAATAGGTATTAGCCCTCTGCTCAATTGCAGGTTTTCCTGGCTGGCCGGTTGATAACACTTCAGTTTGAATTTTTACATAGTACATAAACAGTGATCTATAATTAACATGCTTACATTGGTTTAATCTATAACATGCTTACACTGGTTTAATCTATTGATTTTTTGAGTTCACAATTATTATTATTATAGCACGCAATGTGCTTTCTTCTGACATTTGAGATCTTCTATGTTGATGATAAAGTTACATAAAGTTACATATAACATGAAATAGCAACCGCTAATCAGACTTTATAATATATAATATTTCTCGACAGTGTTCCCTTACCTCTCTCCACCTACCCCTCCCCTTTTTCACTGATTCCCTTCCCCCCTATCGCTATATCGATCTTAATTTCATCCTGGTAGTACATAACCAGGCTAGCCCCCCTAGTTTATATAATATTCCCTTTCAATGACAAATATGTAACAATTCATTTTTCTAGAGCATCATTTGACTTTAAATATGGGTCATAGTCTAGGTGATATTTGTTTCTTAAATATCCTCTAAACTCCTTTCTTGAAGGTATATTTTGTACACTATGGTCTAGGTTATTCCATAATCTTGTGGAAAAATTCCTTTGAAAATATCAATTTTGCAACTTATGACTCATTTTCCTGAAACACATCACAAATATTCAGAGATTTATTGTAGCCTTATTACCGCAGGTCTGTTTCGAAGATGGTTTGATGGGTGTGCCCTGATGTACCCGACAATTGAGAGAATTCAGACTTTCCGATTCTCCCAGCCACTGTTTGAAGTTATTGATAACTTTGTGTGGGTGCTCAAAGGAAAGACCTTCAATGCAAAGAACTTTGGAAACCAAGTAATAGGTAGTTTTCTCCCTCTTTCCCTGATTTCTTCAAGCAGACACACATACATAAATTATACAAATCAGGAGAGAGTGCTTGGATTCGTAATGTAACCTACATAAATTGGGTCAGATTTTAAGAAAATGTACAATTGGCAGCTGTACACATTTAGTAAATTCTGCTAAATTAGGCTGCAATTTGGTCAATACCAGGTAAATTCCTGGATATCCGGCATTGCATTTGAGTCCAGCAATCTGTTTGACTATGCTGAACCGTATTTTAAACTTTATTTTCATCTAAAATTTGTGTTATTTGAGAAGATTGACGAAGTTGAATTGTACATTTTATGAAAATCTGACCCATTTGCTGTAGTGGTCAGTAGGAAACATTTGGCTTTAGCTGGACTTATCAAGGATACACTCCTCCCCTCCTGACCACCCTCAGAATCATATGAGAATCAGTGGCTCTTCTAACATTGTTTAGTTTTGGCACTGGAATCTTTAGCCCATGGCCATGGCCAGAAGCAAGTAGGCATATTCTGCGCAGGGCAGAAGACCTAGATAGTTGCTCATGGTGTTATAACTCTTGACTCCGTAACTGTGATGTGTTTCAGGAAAATGAGTCATAAGTCGCAAAATTGATATTTTTCAAAGTGTTTTTTTCACAAGATCACATTATTGGAATGTTCTAGTTTTTGCAGGGTTTACCCCGTATAGCTATATCAATCGATGTATCAAATTTCACGACAATCTATGTAATTTATCCTTTCGTTTTAAAGGTCCTCATATGGACTACATTTAGTTACTTTACTGTTTATTGACCCCCAGAAATATTGGAAAATCTTTTTTTCAAAAACGAAAATATCAAACTTAAAATCTAGAAATACTTATTAGAGTATTAGACTGTTTACTATCATTGGAATCGGCTTGATCTCATCTTTTCAAATATAATGGTATCTCAAAATCTATTTTTTGCGACTCATGACTCATTTTCCTGAAACACATTTAATTTAATTTACTAGGGCCACAAGAATTGAACAAGCTATTTATTACTTCAGAAACACTTGGGCATCTCCTAAGCTTTCTTATTATAAGCAAATCAGACCCATTTCCTTCTTACTCTTCCCTGTGTTTTCTTTTAAATATTTTTATTTGCCAGACATTCAAAATCCCACATATTTAAACAAATTCACATAACTCACTATTGTAGTTATTTTCATATATATATATAAATATTTTTATTTCCATTTTTAAATACAATTACATAAGCGGAAAATGGCTACAACGTTCTGGGCTCTCCCAGCTCTTCCAAGAAGGCCGTATATACATATCTAATATAATATCATTACAATCAAATAAATACATTATAATTAAATAATCAGATATAATGTGCCTCTTCCATTAAACAATACAATGCCTTCTTTTCACCTTTTTACATTTATACAACGTTATAACCTTCCATCATATAATTATATGTTGTCATACAAGTCTTACTAGTTATTTTCATACGTTGCCATCAAACTGTATAATCTCTTCTAAAATAAATTCCAAGTTTAGTCTCTATGAAAAAACTTTACATACTTTACGAACACCCTTACATTATATCATTACAAAATACTTTGAATTACACTATCTCTAACACCTACAATTAACCGTTCTTACACAAATACAATCTCACCACCATACAATCAAGTCAATACAAATTAGCATTCTCTTTTATGCATCAAAATAAAGTGGTCACAATTGACATGACCTAGTCGTTGCATCCCCATTAACAAACATCACCGCAAACATAATCTAAAAATACCGGCATTTAAAAACAAAGAGGCACCTACTTGCTACCTTCTAATCTAGGATATTCTCAAAGTACATGTTTCTCGGTAACATTTTCAACACTCATTTCTGCATATCCCAAAAATTAATTATCTGGAGTCACGGGAATTTTCTGACATCCCTTAGTGACCTGTTTATAGGTTTATTATTTATTTATATTATTTATATATCATATGTTATTTATTGTTTATTATTTCTCTTAAACTACTTTTAACCTCAGCTGATAATTGAAAGAGGCTTTTAATCGAGAAATATTTGATAAAGGATTTCATTATTTTGAGATTGTCAATACCATGAGATTAGTGGGATGTCACACTTGAATACTGATCACTAAAATGTACAATCTGAAACTTATTTTGTATTTTTCATCCAAAATTAAATGGAATTTCTAATTATGCCTATATTTGTCATGAAAAGGGATACGCCATGGAATTGCTCCTAATGAAAAATGTCTTGCTCGTCATAATGTGAACTACACCCAAACAGCCTTAAATACTGTATTCATTACAAATAGGAATGAAGTTTTCCCTGCATTAAGGAGTGGTAAGGTAAGGAAATTTATTATATGGGTCATATTTTGAGAAAATGTACAATTGATCAGTTCTACACATTTAGTAAATTCTGCAAAATTAGGCTGCAATTTGCTCAATACTAGGTAAATTTGAGTATATTTGGCATTGCATTGATTCTAGCAATCTGTTTGGTTAGGTTGACTTCATTTTCGTCTGAAATCTGGGTCATTTGAGAAGATTGCCGAAGATGAATTGTACATTTTCTGAAAATCTGACCCATACATGCATTGCTCTGAAAACAACATATCTAGAGTGATTTACGCATAGTGCATATTTCACTAGTGATTTACGTGGGGTTGTCATTTTTTATTATTATTCAGGTGTGTGCTAACATACATCATTGGTAACAAAATTGTATATGGCAGCCCCTCAGTTCACCATTGCGGAAAATAGTGATCAATTTTTTTCCTGAAAATTATTTCCAAGTATTTTTGTTGATAAAATCACATTTCTTTGTAAACCATACTTTGTGAAACTTCTAGAATAATTATGTGCTTTGATGTTTGGGTAAATGTTCACTGAAAATCAAATGTACTTAATATTTTCAACAATCAATATCTCTATGAATATTGATTCGATTGGTTTGTAAATGGTGTCAAATTGAAGGTCATTAACAGGCCTTTATTCCATTTTATAATTGTTAATGCCTAAAATCAACAGTTTTTCTTCTGTTGTCATACAATTTTCAAAAACTTCACACTTTGTGAAAAAATGCATTTTTTTTTATTTTTTGAAAATTCATATAAAATGTAATATTTATCGCACAGTAGAAAGGTTGATATCAAATGCAAGCTGATGATCTCCTTTACAAATGGTTTTACACATGCATAAGGCTGTGATTAATTTCCTGGTAGTTATAAGAAGAAATGTCCAAGATTTGACATAAAACGCCCCCTGGTGGTAGGAAAGAGCAATATTTCAGGGTGGTAACCAGCATTTTCGGACTCAGCACCCTCACTTTAGTATAAAACCACCGTATACCAAGCATTAACAAAAAATGCCTCTAGAAATATTTTTTTCTCTATGTGGCACCAGTCTATAAAGGGTGTGATCCGAAGATCTAGAATGTATATTTATTGTAGTCTAAAATAACGGTAGGTGCTTGGTCCATGTGGCTATTGTTGATTGGAGGAATATTGAAGTAGGTAAAGGTGCTACCTGAGTTCTTACAAGCTACCGTATATATTGCAATAAATTCCTGGGTACTGGTGCTTTATGGAAATTAGTCATAGTTCTAGATTAACATCGTAAATCTAATAAATAATAATTAATGATAATTATGATCATAAAGTGGTTACCCATTGTTACGTCATCATTACGTAACATGATGTAACACCCTCATTGCTACATAACTTGTACAATATTCACACTCCTTCAACCAACACGTTAGTTAACCTGTAAAAATCTTCCAATGTACAGACCCTATGTCACACCCTTGTCACCTACGACCTCAACTGCAGTTACCAGCATTCAAAATGGCGGAAGGTGGGTTCCCATTAGAACAAACAATGTTGGTTTTTACCTAACAAAAGCCGTTTTCAGTAGCTGTCATGTTCTGTGGGTGTTTACTATAGTTGCATTTAGGTTTGAGTGTTATCATATACATGTATCTGGCTGATAATACAGTGTAATCTAGGTGAAAAACATTGAGTGGTATACCCGTAACTGCATCATACAGTTACGGTCATAATGGAAATCAGTTGGGGTCATACAGTGTGTTATTCCAAGTACAAAATACAAGTAAACTTCAACCCTGGTACATTATTTGAAGCCATCACAATGGTGTCATACCTAAAAGGAAGAGATCTATCGATTCAGTTTGTTATATAAAGTATTTTTAAGCAAGATTTCAAAGAAAATCATCAGTGCCAACAACAACAACAATGCTGGTAACTGCAGTTGGGGTCGTAGGTGCCGAGGGTGTGTATGTGGGCCACCATTTTTTAGAGACGTCCATGCATGAAGCCATTCTAAATTAGGCGGTTAGAGCCTGAGTTTATTGTCCGAACTGTTCTCTAAGCCTGCCGGAATTTCCGGTAGGCTTAGAGACCACTGAGGACCATAAACTCAGGCTCTAATGGCTTTAGTCCCCGTTGGTTGGGCTGTTACTATCACTTTAGTCAGTAATAGTATCAGTTTCACTAATATTGCCATCATTTCTGCCGATTCAGATTTTTTAAGTCCCTAGACACACTAACACAGCCATCGTTGCATTCCTTAGGTCCTACATGGTAGTATGTTTACATTCAACAATGTAGTATGGGCCAAATAGAGCAGGCTCCAAACTCCGCCATTTCTGCAAATAGAATGTCTTCTAATGCCCACGTCTTCTGGCTTAGAGTGCCCGGCTGCGGCGGTGTGGACCATTCTATGCCTTTCTAACGGTCCCCGCCAGACCAACCAACAGGGACTAAGCAACAATGAGGAGGGCAGTTCTCCATGCACTGTCAGGCCCAACACACAGACACAACTGTGTTGCTATCTTAAATAATAAACATAATTCATGAAGAGAAAATTACGTTCTTTTCTGTATTTATTCTATAGGTGGATGGATACTTTGGTTCTGAATCATCTTTCACAACAGAGCAATATCAATATATAGAGAAGGTGCCAGATCCTGTGTTCCATTGTACATTTGGTGGTGCAGGAATTATGACCCGGAAGGACAGCGATTTTGTCGCCCACTGGAATATTGGGTTGACCAAGATGAGGAACACCAACAAATTTGCAGAGCTGTGTCAGAAGTCCTATCGTGACCATGGTAAGCTAAACCAATTTGTCACTTGTGTCGTGAGTATATGGGTCAGATTTTCAGAAAATGTTCAATTGGCAGTTCTACACATTTAAGAAATTCTCCTAAATTAGGTTGAAAAATGATAAATACCGGGTATATCTGAGTATATTTGGTATCACATTGATTTAAAGTATCTGTTCTGTTATGTTAAATTGCATTTGAAGCTCATTTTTGTCTTAAATGTGGGTTATTTGAGAGGATTGCTGAAGGTGAATTGTACATTTTCTGAAAATCTGACCCATATATGTCAAGTAGGTCTAACTGTAACTTGGCAGTAGTGTATGAAGCTTAAACAGATGTCATAAAGTCACAATATTCAGCAATATAATGCAAATGTTAATGTAAACTGGTTGCTTAAAGATGCATCACCAGCTGTGGAAGATCCTGAAATGAACTGACTATCCTTGAGATAAACACCCTAAACCTATCATATGTCCTGGACAAACGATTTAAATGAAGAAAAACTGATTAAAACTAACAAATTCGGTATCGGTTTTTGCTCTGCTTACCACTGCATCAGTGGCCTGTAAATGCCCATTCAAGACAAGAGGGGTAGTGGGGAACCCTTAGTCACATATGTGTGTGTGCGCAGGGACTATTTTTATATAGTTTGGCTCCAAAGAAGCAATGTTTATAAAGATAGGCTTTACAGTTCCTAATAGGCAATCAAGTTATTGGTCACATTCAGAAACAAACAACCATACCCATAAGTTGGGTTTATGCTTCATTGACTGAGCAATGAATCACCAGTAGGGACATAATTATAGGCATATATAAATGACTATGGTCTGACAATTGGCACTTAAAATTCAATCAATAAGGCCAACTGATATCATTAGCATTATATTGCGTCCTCATTTCCAATATATGACGTATTCTAACAACAAGGAAATCCCTCTGAAATATCTGGTTGAAAGACCATCCAATGTCCGTCTATTCGGTGCGCACCGAATAAATAATGGGCCACTTCTTTGGCTAATTACATGCTTTTAATGGGCTCGGAATTCTTAGATATTCAGGGACATGTTTGGGTTTGTCTTATACTTGGTGGATGTGGCAAAAGGAAAAAATGCGCAGATTTGCGCATGCATAGCTGGTAGGGCATTTTTAAGTCTTATCTCTCCCAATTGGATTTCGAATTTCAAAGAAAGAAATCTTCATTCATCATCACCTCATGTCATACAATCACCTTCTTACCATGCTCACCAAATATATTATAATTATGATTATGTACAAAGACTTATGGGTCAGATTTTCAGAAAATGTACAATTGGCAGCTGTACACATTTAGTACATTCTGCTCTATTAGGCTGCAACTTGGTCAATACTTGGTAAATTCTAGAATATTCGGCATTGCATGGATTCTAGCAATCTGTTTGGTTAGGTTGAACTGTATTTTGAACTTTATTTTCATCTGAAATTTGGGTTATTTGAGAAGATTGGCGAAGTTGAATTGTACATTTTCTGAACATCTGACCCACATGTAACCAACACCTGTAAGTAAAAAAGACAAAATCAGGTACGTGCAGCAGGGTCGACTGGGCGTTAGAGAATGGATTGTTTTCAAAGGAGCAAAGAAACTATGGGGCATTGTGACATTGGGGGAATATGATGGAGGGGTGTCATAATGGGAGTCACGGTGAGCATGGTTCCCAGGTAGCGTTGCCTAGCTCCCAATGCCAATATACACAGTGAAGGGTTCACCTGCATGCATCTTGTAAAAACTGAGAATATACTTTTCCAGCATTGACCTCCATAGTGAATGGTAGTAAATTTCAGTGGTCTCTAAAATATGAAAAAATATGATATATTTTTTGCTTTTTGTATTGACCCAACCATGTTCTTTCTCAAGACCATTTTTTAACAAAATATTGTTACTCCTATTTTGTCATGCATTAGTTCCTTGAATTCCTGCCTGCAGCAGTGCTGATGACGCTGGTATTTACCTTAAATTAATTCATAATGTTTTTAAAGACTAATAATTAATGACGAATAAATGACATTTATTTTTTCCAGCCCATCGTGGACCACTTTTACAATGCAAAGATGTTTAACCTCGCAGTTGGGAATCAATTGTTATCAATGAAACATCATATTTTTAATTTTATGTTCTACTGTTGTTCAAGATCCTATTATAATGAAACAAAATTAAAATATATGCGGAATAAAGATTGTGTTCCTTTATGAATTGATTTTTCATGATTTCTTTAAAAATATATTTCTTAGCTTCCAATTTCCAAAAGATTGTAAAACTATAAAAGAGCAAAACTTCATCACCAAGAATTGACATCAAACTAGACAATGAAAACGCTGGAAAATGTAGTATAGGCCTCTGAAGTTCGCATTATGTTGATTAGCAACATAATTGTACATTTATTCATAAAAGCATGAAAGTTGGCATATTGATGTGCTGATCATTTTTGGCGATAGACCCAATCCAGAATTTTGTTTCCTTGGTCATGGTTGCCATGGAAACATTTTAATATGGAATTTAGTATTTATGGCCAGCATTTTAGGCTAAATCAAAGCATTCTTATCATTCTTATCATTATTAAATGGATGTAAATGATTGCAAAAAATGGGGCTGATGTAACTATAAATGCCAAATTCCTTATTAGAATGTTTCAATAGCAACCATGACCAAGAAAACAAAATTCCAGATTGGGTCTATAGCTAGAAAAGATCAGCACATCAAAAAGTACCACCATGCCAAATTTCATGCTTTTATGAAAAAGTGCACAATTGTTTGGCAAATCGACTGGACTATATTAACAAAGTGGTATCCATAGGTTGTGTTGCTAGTTGGCTGTTGCATGGACAATGAGCTGTAGATCTATACATTAAAGTGGCACTTGCCGATCGCAGAGTTCATTTGTGACAGTTTGGTCAACGTCATAGTAACTGAATAATATATAACCCATTTACACATGGCTTTTCTGATTTGATCATATAAACCCATATTTGGGAGGTATTTTCCGATTCTTCCTGTTGAAAATTATTTTGGTCTGCCAGACCAAAATAACCCTGGTAGTCCTACAGTGTGGCCATTACGCAAGTATAATGACGCATGCGCATTCTGTGACGGCCGTCATTGACGCATTGTCAGAGGGAACGTCATGACATGATGTAAACAAAGCTGTACCGTAACTACTCTCCCTCACTGGATGTGCATATCATGGGGTAGGTGCATAAATTTCACGTAAAGTTACGTGAGTCACTTAACTTTAAGTGTGAAAAGTTACAATCTCTACGTGAGTCACGTAAATCCTGGTGCCAAAACAGGACACGTAAGAATCGTAACTTTAAGTGACACGTAAATTACGTGAGTCACTTAAAGTTAAGTGACTCACGTAACTTACGTGAAATTGGCTAGGAATTGTGGGTAAAACAACAAGTACGCCATCTGGTTTCTACTATAGAACTACGATAATTCTACCGGAAACAAGATGTCAAGGCATATAAATTAAGTAAATTCTTGTTTATTCTTAATTCTCCGTATTTGTTGGAATTGACAGATGTCGGGAAATAGGCCTACACTTAATCATAAAAGTAATTGTGAGGAACGTTTTCATGACTTATTTCACATTGCAACATTATTCTAGATCTTGTTAAATCCCCCCCCCTCCCCATGCCTACCTTATATGATATGTCGGCAAGGACGCAATATTCTTCTGGCTATTTCTTCAAATATTTTACCCATATATTGTTCATATGCTCAGAATTTAAAGTCGTTAATAATAGAATAGGCACTAGGAGTTTGAAATATAATTAATAACCGAATGATTAAATAAATTGTACCCCAACGTAGGCACATGCAGATTTTAGCAAAATCAAATCTTTTCAAAAGAATTTGCCTACCATAAAAAAATGAAGGGTCTGCCACCCAAGTTTTATTTTTCTCTTTCATGAATATTATTGGCTTTATATGGTCGATTCCAGAAATTTTAGTGCGTTTTTGAGATTTTTGGTAAAAATAAAAAAATACTTTGATTCTTTTCATACTTATAAGGAAGAAAGGACTTACATTGGGCTATATGACATATAAAGATGTGGACTTTTAATACCTTTTCTTGCAAATATATATGTTCAAAACATGAGCACCTTTATATAAAATCCCATAAGCGTTTCCAACGAATACACCATTCCATACGAATACACCATTCCATACGAATACATCAGTTCAATTATGTATTCGTATGGAAGTGTGTATTTGTTGATACATCCTGTCTGAATAAAATACCTAAATGTAAATGAAATGAAAAGTAAATGCTTTTGTTAGGAGACAATGGTTGACAATAAGAATACAAAATTTGTATTTTCCAGCCAGTTTTTGAATATGTATTCGTCGTAATCGTGTATTCGTACGGATTCTTTTCATAAAATCATAATTTACTGATTGCGGAATGATGTTGGAATCCTGAGATGTGTTCTGGATATTACGCTAACAATTCCAAATGTAAATGCAAAAAAAAGTTGATCAAATATGAAAAGTTTCCTTTTTATAAAAGTTAGAATATGTATTCGTTGGAACATTTTATTTTAGCCAAAATAATATTTCTCTTCATAAGGACGAAAATATAAGCCAATCTGAAAATTTTAAAAATTGCATTGGTAGGGGCGGATAGGTTTTTTAATATGGAATATCAAAGGAATCGACCATATACATATCATAATTACCCTGGTTGTGAGTTTTTACCCTGAGATTTTAGCCATCATTTTTAGGCAAAAAATGGCAATAAAAGAATTCTCCCATATTTTTACCAGAATTGAACAAAAAAACATTTAGTAGATGGTTGGACTAATTCTGTGAAGTAAAAATTTCGTCATAAATTCACCATTCTGAGTGCCTACGTTTATATTTTATATATTTGAGGTTTTAAAAAAGGCCTATTATCTCCTATATTTGACCATTTTATGTACAAATGAACATTTTCTGATTAATGTATCATATATGGCTCGAAAGGTCAATGTGGGATCTAAATGATGGGAATGAAAAATAAACGAAAAAAATAAAAATGTAAGCTCAGTGATCCTCGGAATAAAGAAGCCCTGACTGCCCCCATTTCGTGAGAATTGACCATATATTTGTTATTCCTATAAGTATGGATACATGGATAAAAGGTTATCTATTCCTATAATTATGGATCTAGTTACCTATTCAGATATATTTCAGACCAATCAATGAAGGGAAGCATAACCATTGTGATTTAAGATTGAATCAGATTAAATCTGTGTAAAACCTATACTTATGTGGAGAAGATGCCCCAAATTTAGTGAAAAATTATATCGTCTTGAAACACATTTATTTTTACATGGTATACAACTACAGTCGTGCTGGGTATATACTAAAAAATCGGAACGTTATCTTCATTATTAGGGGCCATTTTCATTATAATAATGTGCATTTAAGCCCTTAAGTTGCCTCCCCTGGGCAACGTAATTTTGAGCCACTTTACGTGTCACTTAAATCTTACGTGAAGCCTATTTAAGTATTCTGCACCGCGATTAGAACTACGTGAGTCACTTAAGATTTAAGTGACTCACGTAACTTTTAAATTAAGTATTTGGCACCCTGATTGGACTTACGTGTGTCACTTAACTATTTACGTGACTCACGTAACTTTTAAGTGAATATTATGCACCTACCCCAATGTGTATTCTATCTGCATAAAGCATGTAGGATGCATACTTAACCGAAAATACATGAAAATAAGCATATTGAAACTATTCTATAGACGTTTATGTGATTAAACCGATAGAACTGTGAGCCCAAAGCATGGTTACTCCTGCGGAGGCTTGCATCAATTTTTTGTGACATTCTGTGTCCCAGCGTCATGACCCAGTTACTGCAGTTTCAAAATGAAACCATGTCATGTCTTCACCGTGATCATCATAAGTCGCTTAATCGTAATTAAAAGCAATCCAGGATAGATATAAACACCTGGAAATATAAGTTTGAGAACACCTGGAATGATTTTAAATCAAATTTTTGTTATATTTTACCCAACTCCGATTTTTATTCTTACCGATCTTTTATACTTTAATAATGGTAACCTAAATACACAATGGTTGTTACTGGGGAAAGAGTATGTCTACATTTTGTTTTAAAACATTTTTATTGACCACACATTTAATCAAGTCAGTTTACCATAATCTTTAATCAAATGAAAACTAGTTCAAAACATATTTCATATAATCCCTAATTATCATGTTAATACAATTTTTCAGATCTTCTCAGTCTTATATAATATACATAACATTATTACATACATGTATATGTGATTTCAGGGGTGCTATTCAGGGGTGCTTTTTGAAAAGTCAAATAACACCTATACTATTTGAGTCTGATATCCACAAGATTGATGGAAACAAGGTAAAATACTATCAAAATGGAGTGCTTTTGATGACTGAGTATGTAATAAATACCTAATAGCACTCTGTTTGGTTCTCAATCGATTACAAACCTCCATCCATTAGATATAATAACACCATGACTTCTGCAACACAAGCCCAGAGCATTAAAACAGAATTATATATATATATATTGTTATAGAGTCAAAATAATAGTATTTGTTGTCTATTCGTCCTTTTGACGTTTCGCTTGTTCTTAAGAAATAACTAACTTTCTGGAGATGTCATCTCAGGTGACGGTTCGCCCCTCTGGCGATTCGCCTTTTCTTTTTCTAACATTATATGACGAATGTACTTGTATGACGAATGTACTTGTATGACGAATGTACTTGTATGACGAATGTACTTAGGTGGCGAATTACAACTACTTGGAGGCATTGTACTGTATTTGATTGGCCTGCTTATGGTCCGCATTTTTACTATAAAAGCTGTGATTGTCATAACCAGAATCAGAATAAAACTGGCTGCTAACTTAGACAGAGCTTGTCCATTATTCTACCAACACTCCTAGTCGATTAAGAAGTATCCTCATGAGTAATCTGATGATTTACCTATCAGGCGAGAAGCAACTAAGGCGAATATCTCTAAGTCTTTATTAAGAAGCGAATAACATATCAGGCGAAAGTACAATGGCCTATTCGACATCACCATCACTCGAACATCTGTGGGATGACCAGCCCCAGGGGGAAGACCCCCTTCATCTAATGAGTCAGCAACTGGACGAAAGGCGAAACCGTATCATTGGTGGCAGCGGTGGGATATGTGATGCCCTGGAGGAAGACGGATCCTCCTCATCCATGACGGATCCACATCCCTTCGCCTTAACCCCGTCGCTGGAAGTCACAGTGAATCCCAGACAGTATGAGAATTGGAGAACCTCTCAGCCAGCTCGAGATAGGAGGGTGAGGGTACTGGACGAAGTACCAAAGCCAGATACCAAGCCAAAGCCAGGGAGTGGAGGAGGCATCGCCACGGCCAGGCCAGGACGAAAGGTGAAAGCTTCACCTCGCATCTATGATGGTTCTACCTCCTTGGGCGATTTCCTGAATCATTTCCAGGTAGTTGCCGACCTAAATGATTGGACTGACAAAGAATGTGCACTGTACTTGGGCGCCAGCCTCGACGGGTCGGCCCTTGCTGTATTGGAAAAGGTCGACTTAGACGCACCAAACAGTTACCTGTTGCTGGTGGAAGAACTAGAGAAACGCTACCAACCTGCTGACCAGCTGGCATTGTACCGCACCCAGTTGAGGCTGAGGAGGCAACAGAAAGACGAGGATGTGAATGTGGTTGCTGATGACATTGAACGAATGATTCGCCTGGCATACCCACGAGTGGACAGAGAGGTGAGGGATGACTTGAGTAGGGATGCCTACATTGCTGCCTTACGTGATGAATGACTGAGACAATGGGTGGTGCAAGCTCGACCAGGGACATTCGCTGAGGCCAGAGCTGCTGCCCTCCATGCTGAAGCTTTCACCCAAGCCGAAAAGGACAGGTACTCTACACCAAAAGGCCAGATCAGAGTCGCCGTGAGTGAAGGGACTAAGAGGGCTGACCCCATGGAGACAGTGTTTGAGAAGATCCTGGAGCGGCTAGAACGTCTAGAGACCAGTAGAAGTCAACCCAGGAGTAGGGGCTGCTTCCAGTGTGGCGAAATGGGGCATTTCAAGCGAGACTGCCTGAATCGGCCAAGACTGCCCGTTGTAGAGGGCCAGCAACCCCAGGGAAACGACCAAGGACAGTGAACAACCGGGATCCTGTCCAACGCATAACCGGTGGGAAGGAGGGATGGATCGCGGTACAAGGGCGATGGGACCCCTCCACAGCAGGAGTGATAGTAGATGGACGATGTAGAGGGGTCATGATCCAGTGGCTAGTGGACACAGGGGCGTGTACAACCATCATTAGCAAGCAAGTCTGGCAGAGCATGAACGAATCACCCCCTCTGAGAGCATCCCCTGTGAGGATAACTGGAGCTGGAGGAATGCCGGTGGATGTGTTAGGGGAAACAGACATTGAGGTGGACTTTGGGACATTGAAAATTCAAATGCCAGTGATTGTGGCTAAATTGGACCAAGGAGGCATACTAGGTATGGATGTGATCAGGAGTAGGAAAGGCCAGGTGGATACAGGCAGCGGTATCATCTGGCTGGAAACCAATGGGACAGTGGCTCCTGAGAGACTGGAAGGCTATGCTTATGCTGCCCATGAGACTACTGTAAAAGCGGGTAGCAGAATGATGATGAAGGTCGAGTGGACAGCTAGGACGGATGAGGACCAAGTACTGATCTTGGAGGATGGAGGATTCGTTCCTGACCTCAGAGTGGCAAGGTCTGTACACACTTCCCAAGCAGGGGGGAGTGTGGCTGAGGTGCTGAACAACGGAGATCAAGACATTCGTGTGCCCAAGGGAAGCAAGATGGCCGTCTGGGTTGAGGGAGAGAAACCCCCACCAGCAGGAGATAGACCTGGGCGAATGAGGACGCAGGAGCAAGAGGAGCAGCTCATGAAAGATCTGTGGGCTCAGACGGATGAGGAACTAGTGGAGAAATGTGCCGAAACAATTGATAATCTCTATCGGCAATTCCTGCATGTATTCTTTGTGGAAGGGGAAGAACTAGGAAGGACTGACCTGGCAAAACACCATATCATGACAGGCACCAACCCACCAGTCAGGAATAAACCAAGACAGGTCCCCATTCATAGGAGACAAGTAGTGGAAACAGAACTGGAGCAAATGGCGAAAGGAGGAATTATAGAACCTGCTTCTGGACCATGGGCTTCGCCAGTGGTGCTGGTAAAGAAGAAAGACGGGGGCTGGCGGTTTTGTGTAGACTATAGGGACCTAAACAAGATTACGAAGAAAGATGCCTACCCCCTACCCAGAATGGATGACACCTTGGACATGTTGAATGGGGCTATGAGTCTTTGCAACATTGGACTTGGCGAGTGGCTACTGGCAGGTCGAGATGGAAGAAGACAGTAAGGAGAAAACCGCCTTCTGTACTCATCAAGGGCTATTCCAGTTCAAAGTCATGCCCTTTGGCCTAGTGAATGCTCCTTCCACTTTTGAAAGACTAATGGACACTGTGCTATCTGGACTGGTAGGAGACCAATGCCTGGTCTACCTAGATGATGTGATTGTATTTGGGAAAGATGTGAAGGAGTGCGCAGAACGTCTGGCTGTGATTCTAGAGCGAATCGACCATGCAGGGCTAGTCGTCAAACCCAGCAAGTGCCAACTATTCAGGACATCAGTTGCGTTCCTAGGGCATGTCGTCTCAGGAGAAGGAGTGGAGACTGACCCGTCGAAAATAGAAGCAGTCCAGTCCTGGCCCATCCCTACTACCAGGGAGATGTTGAGGGGCTTCCTAGGCTTCTGTTCCTACTACAGGTCCTTCGTCAGAGATTTCGCCACGATAGCCAGCCCACTTTTTCAACTAACAAAGAAGGATGTTACATTCGTATGGACTCCAGAGTGTCAGACAGCCATGGAAGAGCTGAGAGACAGACTGTGCACAGCACCTATCCTGAGATACCCAGACGCCAATCTCCCTATGACTCTTGATACGGATGCATCTAATAGTGGTTTAGGAGCCGTGTTATCTCAGCGTATAGAGGACAGGGAAATGGTGTTAGGATTCGCCAGCAGATCCCTGACTAAAGCAGAGAAAAACTATTGTGTCACGAGGAAGGAGCTACTAGCCATCCTGTTTGGTATCAGGAGATATCGCTCATACTTAGTGGGAAGCCATTTCACAGTCAGAACCGACCATAGTGCACTCAAGTGGTTGTTGGAGATGAAGGAGCCCGAGGGTCAGTTGGCTAGATGGATGGAAGAACTCGCCTCCTACTCATTTACTGTACAACATAGGGCTGGAAAACGACATGGGAATGCGGATGGACTTTCACAAATCCCCTGTGGACAGTGCCACAGACTTGATTATGAGGAGGAGGAAATAGTCACGAGTCGTCTGAGAGTAATTACCTGGGATGTAGGACAGAACTGGGTGGAAGAACACCAAACTGACGATCCACTGTGTGTGCTGTTCAAAGAGGCGGTGGAGAGGGACGAGTGTCCAGGCGAACGTGATCGCATACCTGGGCGCGACTGGAACTGGTTTTTATGCAATTTCCAATCCCTAGCCATCCAGTCAGGACTATTGGGGAGTTGGAGATGGACTGGTCAAGGGGGAAGAGAATGGCGAGTGTACATCCCCGTGTCAGCCCGAGAGGAATTTCTGAAACAAGTGCATGAGGGCCCTCTGGGGGCCCATTTAGGCCGAGACAAAACTTTTAGCAAAGCCCGGAAATCAGCCTACTGGCCGAATATGATTAAGGACAATGCCCTGTTCGTCTCTACCTGCATGCCCTGCCAGCAGAGGAAAAGCCCTAACAACAAGAGGAGAACTAAGATGGGGGAACGCCCCCTGAAGGGGCCATGGGAGGAGATGGCCATGGATATTACTGGCCCTTTACCAGAGACTGAACGAGGCAACAAGTACATCTTGGTGGTGACTGACTTATTCTCAAAGTGGACAGAGGGATTTCCCATTCGTGATTTCACAGCACAAACAGTAGCCGACGTCTTAGTCCGAGAAATCATCTGCCGCTTCGGCACCCCCCTCATATGGCACTCAGACCAGGGGAGGAACTTTGAGGCTAGTCTGTTCCAAGAAGTGGCTAGGGTGTTGGGGATATACAAGACGAGAACCACACCATACCACCCAGAGGCCGATGGCCAGACGGAGAAATTTAACTCTACGATGTCCACCATGTTAACAGGCCTAGTGGACGAGGAGCATAGTGATTGGGACTTGTGGGTGTGTTTTGTGACAGCAGCGTACAGGGCCTCTACACACACTACCACTGGCTTCTCGCCTAATTTCCTGTCCCTTGGCAGGGAAGCCAATATGCCCTGGGATGTAGCATACCCAACCCCCGGAGGGGAACTGACGACGAGAGAACATTATGTGAGGAACATGGTCACCATGATGGAAGGAGCCCATTCAATCGCCTTCCAAGCCATGCAAGCTACTCGGCTAAGACAGAAGGACTACTATGATAAGTTTACTAGAGAGACTAAGTATCAGGAGGGCCAGTCTGTTTGGATCTACCAACCCATAAAGAAGATGGGCCGGTCCCCCAAGTTTCGCCAGTATTGGACGGGCCCCTGGCTGGTGGTTGAGGCTCTCAGTGACATGATATACCGGGTCCAGAGAGGCAGAAAACGGCGAGTAGTACATGGAAATGTCATGAAACCAGCCAACGTGGGGGAGGGAGTCACCCGTGTATGTTATGACAACACTGAAACTAGGTCGCCGGGGGAAAACCCATTGGCAGAGGAGCCGAGCGAAGCGCCCTTGACTACGAGAAGGGAACCTAGCAACAGTGACCTAATTCCAGAACGAGACGGGCGCCGACCGCAGGCGGCGAGTCACCTAGCAACGCTTCAAACCAATGAGATACATTCTGATACAGGTCCCGCGCGCGGAGCTGTGATAGCGACCTGCCATGACGTCACGTCGCCTGTTCTAAGGATCGAAAGGCGAGAGCGGGAGCCAAACATCCAAATGCAAAAAGGGCATGTAAGGACAATAACTAGGAGTATGAAACGAAAAGAGAAAGAGGATGCCAAAACTTTATGTTCTGACCAAAAAAATCAAATAAAGCAGTTGTGTAACGACCAAGAGAAGGCAGGGAGGCCGACTGCAGAGGTGGCGGGGAGGACTGGCGGCCAGCTTGAAGCCAGTGCAGGGGACTTGTTGCTTAGTAGCAGTTCCTACAAAGTATCAGGCAAGAACAATAAAAGCGATCGGGGCTCGGGTGGCTTTTCAGTTCAACTCGTTATGGCTTCGAAGCAACTACATGAGTGTCGTTACCCCACCTGCGATTATGTCACCAGGCTGATTATGTCACCAGGGGCCAGGCTGAGGAACACCAACGAGACAAGCATGATGACTTGATCCTGGGCGTGAAGTGCGATCTCTGCCCAAAGATTGTGTACAACCGGAGAAAGCGAGACCTCATCAAGCATCGCCAGAATGTACATCAAGATCAGAGGCTAGACTGGCCTGGGCCGGTTCAGGTGCTAGTGCTCACCTGTCGGCGACCGCTCTCCGGACAAATCGCCACAGAACAAGAGGCGGAGTTTTTCTACCAGGGAATCAGATGTACTCATGATTTCCCAGCTGGACAGAGGGTACAGCCAACCCCCACCCCTGCCGATTCACCCAAGTATCCACCTCAGCCGACTCGCCAGCCCTACCGTCCCCAGGTAGAGCCAGTGACACCTGCGAGGGCCGAGTCACCGGTGCAAGACGGGCTGCTACAGGAGTTCGCCCTGGAGGCGATTGGCCAGACTCCGGGAGTAGTTAAAGTGACAGACCTGACTGACTCCACCATTCCCCCCCAAGAGCTGTGAGAGTGGCTAGCAAGATGATTAGGCCTGCTTCGCCACTGCCTCCCCAACAAGTAGGTCTAGTGACGTCTGAGACCACCTTCAACGGGCCAGTAGCACAAGACGAGGGGCCGCAGGAGACGGCCACACCTGATGCTGACCAGTCGCCAACCAAGAGTGGATCGCCTGTGCTTCCCACCTCCCCTGTCCGCACCCCCCCTGCTTTCCCCCCAGAGCAGTCCCAGTCGCCAGGTGGACAACTGGCACTGGAGGAAGTCCCACCCCCTGTCAGACAAGAGCCTTCTGTCCTCCATACCCCTCCTCCCCCCTCTACCCCCCAAGGCCAATCGCCAGGAGAACGCCAGCTGCAGTGGAGTCTGACCCCCAGGACCTGTGACAGCCTGAACCAGCTGGTCACTGAGACTGTCAGAGACGTTGCCCCTCCCCCTCACACCTCCCTCAAGAGTGGATCTGTTTTTAGACCGGAGTTAGGACTGCCCCAGTGCAGCCCTATGATAGTGCCAACCAACATCCTTCTGGACGAAGAAGACGAGACTTGGGAATTGTTGGAAGGTACGCAAGTGTGTAAGCTTGCTTACAAGCGTACTTTCAAGTGGGAGACTATCGACCCTCTTCTTCCCTCCCCCAATCCAGAAGGACCACCACATCTCCCCGACTGGCCTGGTTTCCCTCGGCGAGTCAACCGCAGCAAGGTCAAGTGCCGACGGATGCTGGGACACTTTCACTACACCCAAGAGGTGTCTGCCACTTACAGGCTGGAGGAAGAGGATGAAGACATGTGATTGAGAGAACAATTGTGTTAGTTAGTGTTGCTTCTCTCTAGAGGGACTAGTTTTAAAACTTGGGACGTTTTCCACCATATCTACTCCTTCGAATTATTCCAATGGACGCTTTGCTGTGTGATTTTTGCAGAGACGATGAACAATAAGGTATGCTGAACTGTGATTAGAGACAATTATCTCCGGTGCTTCTTGACTACTGTGGCAGCTGATTTCCAGAACAGTATTGATATCTATCTTTTCTTACGGGTCAAGAAAGCTAGTGGGGGGGGATAATGTTATAGAGTCAAAATAATAGTATTTGTTGTCTATTCGTCCTTTTGACGTTTCGCTTGTTCTTAAGAAATAACTAACTTTCTGGAGATGTCATCTCAGGTGACGGTTCGCCCCTCTGGCGATTCGCCTTTTCTTTTTCTAACATTATATGACGAATGTACTTGTATGACGAATGTACTTGTATGACGAATGTACTTGTCTGACGAATGTACTTAGGTGGCGAATTACAACTACTTGGAGGCATTGTACTGTATTTGATTGGCCTGCTTATGGTCTGCATTTTTACTATAAAAGCTGTGATTGTCATAACCAGAATCAGAATAAAACTGGCTGCTAACTTAGACAGAGCTTGTCCATTATTCTACCAACACTCCTAGTCGATTAAGAAGTATCCTCACGAGTAATCTGACGATTTACCTATCAGGCGAGAAGCAACTAAGGCGAATATCTCTAAGTCTTTATTAAGAAGCGAATAACATATCAGGCGAAAGTACAATGGCCTATTCGACATCACCATCACTCGAACATCTGTGGGATGACCAGCCCCAGGGGGAAGACCCCCTTCATCTAATGAGTCAGCAACTGGACGAAAGGCAAAACCGTATCAATATATATATATATAGAGAATTTTTATTCATGAAGTATACAATTACATCATGAAATGGGTAACAATTCTCCACGGTAGGTCTTCCATTGCCTCCGAAAGAAAATCATAATAATCTGTGGGTACAATTTACTTATTAATATCCAGCTGGACAGGAGTAATTCATTATTCTCATAGATTGAGTAGTCTTAGAATTTTATGACAGTTATGTAGGATACGATTTTACAGTACATAAGAATTCTTACAATGTTGATGAGTATTTATAACATACAATATAGTATACATAGTATATATGGACTCTTGTACATTGATATTAGTATTAGGTATGGCACTATACTGTGAATCCTAGTGATATGACATGAATCCTAACCCAATGAGTCAATGAACGACTCACGATAGTACTCTTATCAGTACAGGTAAGAGTGTGTCAAGTTAATTCAAAGGTTATAATCTGAATGTTAGAGAGTATAATATAGGTCCATGTCAACAACATTAGATAGATATACATAAGATATCATACAACATAATTATACAATTATAGGTTACTTTAGGGCAATACATCAATCTATCTATCTACTTAATCAAACTGTTACAAATATGATATTTGTCAAATTATTTACTTTGAGTCACTGTCTTAACACTATGTGTATGGAAAAGGTTATTTGCTGACATTATTGAGTCATGTTTCTTTCAAACTGGTGCAGTTGCGCAACTCAAAACGTCATTGCCATGGACCCCTGAGGCTCCCTACATTTGTTAATCCTTTTTAACCTATCCATACATCAGTGGTTCCTTAAGGAATATCTACAACACAGGTAGCAGAGAATGGACACACTGTGCATGGGGGTAGCAGATGCTGACAGTTTTGAAATGCTGGTGATACCTTGAGCAAAAACAGACTTTTCACTTAACAACAAACTTTAACTTGTCCCCTACACACTCTATTTAGTGACTATATGAAGTCAGTCATCTTCAACCTGTCAGAGCCCCAGTACTTTACCCACACACAAGGAAAGAAACAGTTTAGTTATCTAGCATACTCTTGAGAGATAAAAACATTATTTCTTTCAATCAAGTCCCATTTGTAACAAAAATCATGTGCATGCTGTCTAATGTCTAATCTTGCAGTCTTGGGGCTATGACCACCATAGCCAGGGACTAAAAGGATTCATAAACACCATTTTGGGCCTGCTGGTGCACTGTTTGTGCATTATTCATCACCATGGCTACAAGACTCTACACCAAACACTGCACTAGCAGACCCTGAATATTGGTCATTTACTTTGTAAAAACACATCTAAATCCTGGCATATCTGGTTAATTCTACCTTCAACCGTTCATCTGGATTGTCAATATGTTGAACAGCATCCACATCAGCCTGCCTCAGACAACTGAACCAATGTACAAACTTCTCACCGAGGGCGTCAACTAAAACCTTGTCAGCCTTCAGTGCCTCTATGCCTTCCTGCAGCGTCTTAGGGAGATGTGGAGCATCAGGTGAGCAGGGTTCAGGACAGGACAGCTTCCTTACTACTCCATCCACACCTGCTGCAATAGTTGCAGCAAGCACAATGTATGGATTGGAGAAGCTGGTTGCTATTCTGTTCTCCATGTACACTGAGTCTTTATTCTTGATGCGCAAAGCAGCAAATCTGGTGTCTATGCCCCAAGAGTAGCTCTTATACACATAATCAGACTCAGTGTTGTAGCAGTTAGTGGTAGGGCAGGATAAAGCTTTTAAACCAGGTGCATGAGTGACCATTCCAGCAATCCAATGCTTAGCAAAAGCAGACAGTCTGCCATCAGAGATCCTTTCATCTTCAGTGAACATTTCTTTCCCTGTTGTTTTCTCTAAAATGGAGAAATTCCAATGCATTCGGTTGACAGCAAAATCTCTAGTGAAGAAGGAAACATCGTATCCCATGCTGGTTGATACTGCTCTCATCAGTTCCTTTGTGATTATAATATCATCAGCTGACTTGATCCCAAGAACAGGATCAGTTACAATTTCAACCTGACCAGGCATTAATTCAGTATGCATCTTGTTCACAGGAACCATAGCATCACTGAGAACTTGATTCATCTTAAGGAACCAGTCTGTTAGCAGCTCTAAGGGGCCAGAAAGGTAAGAAAGAGTATCAGGAAAAAGGGGAAGATTGGATTCTTTGTCTAGAAGTGTACATTCAATCTCAACACCTGCTTTGAATATGTAGCCCATAGTTTCTAAACAACTGAGTTGGCGTTTTGCCAAACGTCGTGGGCAAGGTTCTACTGGAGTGTTGATGTCCCAGTATAAGTCTCCTAACACCTGTCCAATGTGGCCACTGAAACAAATACAATGTGCATTAAACATTATGCTTCAGCTTTTTCATGTATGCATTTCCCTTCATGGAATTATTAGCTTTATCTGGTGCATTGTAATAGGATATTTGAATATTGAAAATGATGATTATGCCAGCAAAAGATCATGGTTGCCAACCTCCAAGGATTAGATTGTGATTCAACTGTGTAGTTAATACAAAGGGATCACCTACCTGGTTGAGGACTTGGTAAAATAGGTGTGTAAAGTACTGGGGTCAGGAACAGCTATGAAGTTACCATGGTTGTCCATTATTGCATCATCTAATATTGGTCTACCACCATCTGGTGTACTTCCTAGCAAACCTGCATTTTTGGAATAAGAATAATAACTGATATATGACTGATGAAAGTCCATGAACTTGATATAAATACATCCTATTTAACTGAAGTTTACACTCAGATGGCCTGTTATACATCTGATCTACAGAACGAGGCTACCAGAGCTCAGAAAATCTAAGTTACCAGGATCTTGAATAATAATTTCCTTAACTCTCTAAGATTTGCATTCACTTTTATTGCTTTTTATATTTATATTAAAGGCGTTGGATTGAAATTTCTATCCACATGGATAATACCTTGATAAATACTTGAAAAAATAATAGAAACACTTTATCTGAACTGGGGTTTCCTCTTAAAAATTGTAACTCACCTTTGGTCTGTTCAAGGCTTCCTTGTAAAGACCTGAGGTATGTGCTCTTGGGCAAGAGCATCACCCTATTCAGGGCATTGAGATCAGTTATAACGAATCGGATCATTTCAAAATTCACATCTTCACCAATTTCCACCTCGTTATGCTCTGTTTTCTGTTGCTGTTTCTCCATCTTCATTTCCTATTCTCTTGGAAATGATATTCAGGCCTCACTTTAATATATAAGCATTTTGAAGTTGTTAAGGCTCAGGGTGGCATAGTTATATCTAAGGTGCAGGGCTCAGACCTACAGGCATGAGATCAAACTGGATTTGAACCCATAAGTTGCAATAGGCACCCATTTGGCTGGAGATACAGTGTTTTTAGACAGTAAGATGGCCTATCTGAGTCAGGGTGAGCAACAAAGTGGCTGAATATCTGCATGGCAGTGAAGGTCAAAATTACTTACTTTTCTCCTGATATTGAATAAAGTCCTCTAGGATTTGTTGAGGGCTTTTTGTCGTCTAATGCGGATACTGTGCAGACCCAGGTCTGTGTAAATAATACCACTTTCCAAAATAGGCAAGGTAAAGGTCTCATAGATCTTTGTATACCATAGTTGTATGTATGTGTATGTATGTATGTATCAATTTTATTTCCAATGTTTCAATCACAATTACATCCTTCCTTAGGAAAAAGGGAGAAGTATTCAACAATCTATCACTTCTTTATACATCCTTCTGGGAAAGACAGCGTTTCCCAGCTCTTCCAGGCATCCCCGATGATGCGTTTCTTAATAATCATTGCTTGATATGTGCGATAGTATGCATATAACATCAACTCATATAATTACAGTTACATTTCACAATTTACTAAATTATTGACTAGTACATACAGTATGACTGATACTTGAAGTGAGAAAATTTAAGTGTTATGGCGAAACATTACAAGCACCATACGACTAGGTAATATATCTATTCAGTCAAAGTTAGTACCTCTAAGTGGGTACTGTAACATGGTAAAACAAGAATTTATAATACCTTTACATATCATATTGAAAATTCTTTACATTAATTGAACACATTTCGGTTATAAGAACAATATTGATGGTGACATTGAGCACATAAGCACTTTTTCATTATATTATAAAACATGTATATGGATTTACAGACCATAATAGAGATTTTACTTCTGTTCAGTTTGAGTATTTAGTTTAGTATACTCATTTACTACTACTTCAAACTCTTTATGAGTTCAATAGAATGTATCATTAGACCAATGGCAGTGAAAATTGCCATAATAATATTATTATTATTATTAATATTGATATTATCGCTATAATATCTCGTCGTTATTTATTGGTTGATCTTTACTAGGATTTTTTTGGTTTACACCCTTTTTAACTTTTGTCTTACTTTCGAGAAATTGTTTAAATTCCTCTTTAGAGGTACACAATTTTCCCTCTTTTGGTAGATTATTCCATGAAAACGGTATTAAATAGTACATTGATTTTTTAATCCTTTCGGTGTGAGGTATAGTAATTTTCATTTTCTTCCCTTGTTTGTGAGACCTAAGGTTTAAGTTCCTCTCATCAGTAAATAGATGTTTTTCCACCAAATCATATGCCTCATATATCTCCAACAAATGGTGATTTCGTCTTTCTGTTAACAATGGTAAATCATGTGTTTGTTGTAATTCTAATACATTAACTCTCTTATCTAGACCGAAGGCCAATCTCATGAAGGAATTTTGTATAACTTGGAGCTTATCTAACAGATTTTTGGATGCTCCAATATATATGCTGTCTCCGTAATCGAATAACGGTCTTACCGCTACTTTGGAAAGGGTTAAAATATTATTTGCTGTTAAGGATCTTTGAATCCTTTTTATGGCTCCAACCCTTCCTGTGGCTTGTGTTATTTTCTGGTTTAAGTGACTTTTGAAGGTTAACATTTTATCAATATTCAATCCTAGGTAAGTATATGAATCGGTATACTTCATAATTTCATTCCCTAATTTAAAAGTGAATTTGTTTGAGGTATCACTTTTTTTGTTTGGCAGAATCTCAAGTATGTTGCTTTTATCTATATTAATGGAAATCTTATTCTGTCTGCACCATAAGTTCACTTTTTCCAGATCATATTGTAAATCTTCATTTGCCTTCTGTCTAGACTTGTTAGAGGTAAATAAAACAGTATCATCAGCGAAATGCTGTATACGAACCTTAGATGTAACATTATTTAAATCGTTGATGTATATGAGAAACAATAAAGGCCCTAGGCCAGTTCCTTGTGGGACCCCTCTTGTGACTCTCATCAACCCAGAGATTTCATTATTAATATTTACTCTTTAAAACCTGTCACTCAGGTAGTTTGAGAACCATGAAATCGCACTATTATGTAAGTTAAAGGTTTTTAATTTCTCAATTAAGATAGAATGGTCGACCGTGTCAAAGGCCTTCCTAAAATCAAGGAAGGCCAGAACAGTTCGATTTTTGTCATTATCGTTTTTATATATATGATGAAATAATGTATGGTGCGCTTGGTTCACTGAGTGTCCTTTTCTGAAACCGTATTGCTGTTTATAGAGCAGCTCTTGAACTTCGAGATAAGAATAAAGTTGATCATGCACTGCTTTCTCTAATATTTTTGCAGGGAATTTAATTAAACTGATAGGTCTATAATTTGTTGGGTCATTTTTTTATCCTTTTTTGAATAAAGGAACTATGGTGGCTGATTTAAAATCCTTAGGGATTTCTCTCTGGGTTAATGTTAGGTTACAGATATAAGTGAATTGAGTCGCCAGTGTTAACAGACATGGTTTTAAGACTCTAGTCGGGAGAAGAGGGATCCCCAAAGCTTTGTTCGTCTTAGAATTCTTAATATATTTAACTATTTCCGTGACTTTAAACTCTTCAAAGGAGAAAGAGAAACTAGGGGTATCAAGTGAAGCATCTTGATTATTTAAAACATTGTTATCACTAACACTTGTAGGGGTAGATAAGTCACCGTCAGGCTCATTTAACATATTTACAACTCCAGTTTTTTTGTTACCATCAATCTCCTTGTCCTCAATATCAACATGTACAATATTCGCAAGTATACTGAGTTCTCCATCTGAAAGAGGCAAAATATCCTCTGCTAAGTTATCTCCTATTTTTGCGAAAAATTTATTTTGAAGCTCTGCCGCTTCAACACCAGAGTGTAAGATATTATTTTCATCAAGCAAATTAATGTTCTGTTTCATTTTAATGTCAGGGGTAAAGAAGGGTTTGATCGTATCCCAAAAATGTTTACAATCTTTGGGATCCTTCATTAACTCATCTCTAAGATGGTCATTTTTAAGTTTCTGGATTTTTGCATTCATTTGGTTTCTCAGTATCTTTGCTTTATTCCAATCAATAATGGTCATAGTTTCTCTTGCTTTCTTAAAAGCCTTATCTCTTTCATTAGAGAGTTCAACTACAAGCGGTGTAAACCAATATGGCCTTTCCTTAACATTCTTAAAAGTCTTAATAGGGCACATTCTGTTTAAGTAGAACTGTCTTTTTGATAATAGATGATCCCAGCAGAAGTTTACGTCTCTGGATTCATAAAACTCATTCCAGTTACTCTCTCTCAGAATTTCATTAAGAATCTTAATATCAAGGGTTTTCCATTTTCTAGATGTGAAGGTGGTTCTAACGTATTTAATTCTTTCTTTCTTTTTAATCGCAAACACTGGGAAATGATCACTAGAATTATTATTAATTGTCCCAGCTTGTGCAATAGCTTTAGAGTTGGTATATATTTGGTCAATGATTGACGAAGATCTCCTACTAACTCTGGTAGGAAATTTAATTGTTGGTGTCAGGCCATATTGCTTTATGAAGTCAAAATGTTTAGCATCATGTTCCAAATTAAAGTCACCTACTAGGAAAATTTCCTTATTCATATGTATCTCATTTAAAATATATGTTCGTAATCGTATAAATTGGTAGCCTTCTATAATAAGTTGGCTATCGAATATACTCTTATGGAGCCATGTCTCTTGTAATGCTAAAATATCAATGTTTGTGTTTGATACAAAAGTTTGGAGGTGCATTTGTTTCGGTGGTAAACTTCTTATGTTCCATGATGCTAATTTTAACCCCTTTGTGAATCTTAAGTCCAATTCACTAGTTTCTTGACTTATAATTCTACTGGATTCTGACATTTAGTTGCTGTATTGTTGACCAGAAATAATCATCCTGGTAGGGTGATGTTATTATAGCTTGTAGTGATAATATTACCTTTTTTGCCTACATAGATTCATTTCGTCTTGAAAAATTACAACAACAACAACAACAGGAGTACGCGGTGATAACTTCAACTGCAACCATAGCAGAAAAATTACAATAATACATTGCTGCAGTGTATCATATACACTAACCAGGAATTTCAGGGATAAGATTCCTTATTCCTTTCCTTCTTTTCTTTTCTATGTTCTACCTCTATCGGTTGTTTCAATTAAAGATAGCACCAGAAAAAACATGGAGGAGCGACATCTCATGCCTTCTTAACTACACTAAAATTAACTTAGATCCACAAAAGAATGCAAGGCGTGAGCATTATCAAAACACTTTTGCCTTCCAATCTCAGGTGTTCAAGTTTTGATTATGTTTCATCACAATACATACATTTCCTAACTCACTTTCATTAATATTGTGAACTTTTGGAACTTCTTCTAAACACTTCCTATGCGCTCTACAAATTCAAGCTAATACCATTAAGTGTCAGATAGTGACTTATTAATAAGTATGTAGTGAATCGCCTCTATAGTAAAGTGCTTTATTACTAGAGGCTATTTCCAACCCAGGTTCGACTACGGCGGACACGGCTCTCGACGAAGGCAAGAAAGAACACCAACACGGAAATGTCTCTTTCGTTAGGTTTATTGCCACCCACGACCAGACTGCAAGTCTCAACAGACCCGGCTCAGTCCCAGCATAGGACTGAACTGATCCACTCAAAGCCTTAGAGTGAATACTTACACCTTACAGGCAGGAGCAAGGTCATACTTGTCCTCACATCATAAAAGAGGTGTTGCACCAGGCAAACAATATCAGTGAATACAATACATAAGAACAGGTCGTACAGGAATACAGTAAATGGTTATACACGATACACATTCTGCTGTAGTTGAATAGACTATAAGATTCCTGTAAATGGGTGATAATGGTAAAACATATCTCTCTTGCAACTAACACAAATCCGAAAGCCCATTCCGTGCTCAGTGAAGCGTTACGGAGACACGGGGAAGGTCAAGGACATTTGATTTATACACACTCTTGACACGGAGGGCTATATATAACCTCCGATCTACTACAAGTATATAATATACATTCATCATGCTTAGTCGATTTTTGTTCTAACCCTACTTCATCAACAAGGATTTTAGAGTGTATTTTCCTATAATTACATATAAGTTTGAGTATAAGTGAATGTGATTTATCGACCTTGCTTTAGACGGACATTTTAATGACCGACTGTAATGATAATTATGACATTTATGACATTTATGAAATTTATGAAATGGAGAAGTGAGATTGGGGATTTTAAAATCTTTTTGTTTTTGCTGTATTTGGAGATATTATAATCACTACATTATACAAGGTTTCTGTATGATCTCCTTCTTATTCAGTTCGGTAATTCTATCTATGTTAAGAGTAATAGAGTAACATAGTAGTAAAATATCGAGGCTAATTTTTTGTGAGGTGTAAAAAGTAAAAGTGTTCATTGTTGAATTAATCGTTAGTCATATTTTTCAGTTTCATTTTCATTTCCTGTTTCTCTTCTTTTATGTTGCCCGTCCATTCATTCAGGCGGTAAGGTCTTGTCTTCTGGATGAGTTGAGATATAGATATAGGAAAGTCTTACCTCTCTCGCATTTCACCCCTTCAGATGAGCATTATCAAAACGCTATACTTCAGGGGTAAGATCGAGCAGAAGTTTTGGTTTTACTGTTATTGATGTTCAGTTGCAGACTTGTTCACTATAAAGTTGCCTCTCATACCGAAATGTCCATCTTCTGGTACGCTTTGACTAGTTGGTCCGCGACTCTTCCCCTGATATAGTCTGTTAAATGACAGCCGTCATTTCCTAACAACCTGTAGAAATTTGTGATTTTAAGATCACCTGTCACCGGGTTCTTTCTCTTGGGTTTGCTTCGGTGTAGAAGTTCACCTGTAAATGGGGTTGGTACGTTGTTTGAGGAGTTTGTGTCTTTAGCACAATTATTATAAGAAGTGACTGATTGATTAATCTGTCGTTGTAATTCAGCATCCGTATCTGGCACAAAATTTACTTTAGACCTTGAGACTATCGACAGATGAAGGTTATATCTATCAATATCAAGCCCCATAGTGGTGGCTATCAACACTCTAGGCTTTTCTGTTTGCATCGGTACAAGATCACATAGTTCGATTGGTAAGTTGGGAAGAATTTGATTCACCTCTTCTTCAAATAATGCTAAAGATTGATGTTTTGGTGAAATTTGCCTATGAGTTACAAATGCCAACCATAATTATTATGCACTTCGGCCTTCTAAATCTTACGGTGTTAGTGGCAACTCTAACCACATTCTGGAGATCTAGGCCACCTACTGCTATAACCCTGGATCTTATTGTTGGTAGTCGGTCTCTGACAAGCGATTCCACGTTTCTCCCTCGTGAATCAGACACGATTAGGAGGTCCAACCTCTCCATTTCAGTTCAATTATCTGATCGTTTATATTGATGTAATTTAGTGTTGGTTGGTGGTCTTCTTCCTACCGTATTCAGTTAATAACCGAGCTTTAACTGATTCCAGTATCCGTCCGAATTTGTTCTGGCCTTTGAAGTGTTTAGAACTTAATGACACACGCTGCCCGTCCTTGACCTTCACTGCGGGGTACCGGAAACCAGTACCCCACTGTGTCGATGTCGTGATTTCGTAGTATTTTGTCGCGGTTTGTTCTTCCAACAATATCTTCCTAATTGATGGATTTTGCTTGAATTTGGCAATTACTATCTCCTCTAGCAGGAACTCAGCCTGTAGCGTCCATTCCATACTACAGTCGATCTTTTCACCGAGCTGTTTTACGGTAACAGGGCTCGCCACTCTACGTAGGTGCTCGGCGAGACTCGGGTTTCCCGCGTGAAGAGCCTTCTGTGACTGGTAGCAATGTTCTGCCGAAGAATAAGGCTTCCCCTTAAAAACAAAAGATGCCGGGAAAAAATTTGAACATATGGAGTGCTCTCCTTTAAAACCCAGACCATCTTCGTCAACTTTTGTGGCCATTGCGTCACTTGGCCGACATTTTTTCGGCAGTAGGTGTAGATCGTTTGCTGTGAAGGTTTTCCCGGCCAACTTGATATGGTTTAGAACGAGGTCAGCTGGGAAGTTTTCAAGCCGTAGTAGCGTGTAACAGTTCTTTAATAGTTCGTAATCTCTGTCTGTTTTGCTGGTGTTCATTTTATTGAGCCATACATTCTTATAGATTTGCTCCGATCTTAGGTTCTTAGCTTTTGAGACGATTTCTTTCTTGACTTCAGGAGTTTCAAGTTCAATATACAAGGCACGCGTATCATGAATCCTAGCCTT
Source organism: Sthenelais limicola (assembly GCA_942159475.1). NCBI lineage: Eukaryota > Metazoa > Annelida > Polychaeta > Phyllodocida > Sigalionidae > Sthenelais > Sthenelais limicola. The sequence goes on along the minus strand of OW804096.1, from coordinate 15,568,206 downwards.
CCCTATCCTATAGGCTGTCAGAATAGAGTCTGTTCTGAAAGATGGGATAATCGATTTGATCATTTTTGCTACTATCATGACGGTGTCTTCTTTATACTCGTATATCTGCTGATTTTGCTTTATGGTTTTGAGAATTTCACCACTTTTGTCAACCCAAGCTTCATTTATCCCTTCAATAACCAAATAAGAGTTCTCTTCTTCTGGTGGTTTGAGAATCTCGGACGTATCTAGGTTGTTTAGCTTTTGTTTTGTATTTTCAAGGAGTGTGCCGAATGATTGCCTTTCCGTTTCCAGAGCTTTTATTCTTAACCCCAGAGCCTCTATATCCTCTGAGATTGAGGTAGCCAGGTTAGAAATCTCAAGCTCCAATGCCGGGATTGTTGTGGCCGCCATCGCAGTACCTGCAACTGCATCAGTTATTCGATCAGTTTGCCTCCCTAATTCTCCCTTAAAAGCAGTTAGTCGACTCTCGAGAATTTTCAGACTGAGTTTACCTGTCGTTTTTGAGTATTCCTGTGTTTCAGGAGCATTTTCTTTGATAGTCTTTGAAGCAGAAGATGAAGCTAAAGATGGAGGGGCTAGCCTCTTTATCTCTGCTTCCAGGGCTTTTATCCTAACCATCGAGTCATTTATAGGGAAAGCATTTTTTTCTCCTCCGAAGTGGTTCGCCATTTCTCTGAGAACGTTTTCGGTAACTATCTTCGTGATATACTCGATATGATGTTTTATGAAGTTTTCTTGAGCTATAGACATTTCAGGTATTTGATTATTTACCTCTTGGGTTAGTTTTGTTGTCCAGTTTTCTTCCCCTAGATCTACTGATTCCTTATTTGGCATAGATTTTACAACAGCAACAGACGGATCTGTTGCAGGAATATCGCTTTCAAGAAAACTCCCGGTTTCTTCACTGCCCGAACTGACTATATCCAGGGGCGTAGCGGTGCCTGGATGCGTTGCTAATGACGCTACTGACGTTGCGCTGGGAGTTATGTCCGCGCACGGTTGTGGGCGTGTTTTCTGGCTCTCAATCATGATCGATGTTACGGCATTATCAAGTATTTCTTCAACTAAAGTCTCAATTTTTCCTCGAACTTCAATCTGACTTACTTGTTTATATGTCTCATCATAATGTGGATGATCTGGGGCACTGATAAATTCCTTTGAGCTCGTGAGAAATCCTCCGGAATTTTTCACTGGAGATTTCGGAGCGTTGAAATAAAATTCGTCGTCGCTCTCACGCTCATCCAACGGTTTTACCATTGACTCCTGTATTCTCGAATCCTTAATCGTCTCAATTTGCTTAGTAGAACCGTTCATCTTGATCAAATTTGTACCTACAAAGTCTCTGATATTAGATCACAAAGATGACTGGATTTGTTTTTCCATGTACGATCTTAATCCTCCTTTTCTGGCGAAAATACGCTCTCTATCTTTCTAGTGCGTGTACCATGTCGCGGTACTTTCCCGCCTTCCTCTTCCTCTTAGTTCACCAATAAAGTGCAATTATTTTTTTCAAGCCATCCTTGCCCCGGCCCTTATTTGGGGCAGGCGCTTATTTGGGGCAGGCTCTTATTTGGGGCAGGTGCTAATTGTAATAAAGCAATGAATATACATGAAGAAATACATTTTTTATGAAAATGATAGTGTTTTTTGTATTCTTATGAGAGTCATCCTCCTCATATCAAGGGGCCAGACTACAGAAATGAGTACATTACCAAAATATTTTTCAACTAGACTCTGTTATTTCCTCACCAGAGGAATGAAGAATAACTCAAGGTCATGGTAACAGTGATGCAATCTCCTCCCCATGAAATACGGTAGATATCTTCAATGCATAGTCTTGAAATTTGGTATATATGTATTTATGTTAAAAACAGTGCTAAGTAGTCCAACATGGACAACATAGCAAGAAAGAGATCTTGTGGATATGCTTTGAAAAACATCAATCTTATTTTCAAAGTTCACGGCACTCCATGTTTATGCTCCAGTTTATGTGTTAATATGGTAATGATATGTGTAGATCAGATCTCTCACACTCTCCTTGCATGAATGGTTTATAATAGACTATACACGATCCACAGTATCAGGTTTCTAAAAGATATGGTTTCCACTATACTTTAGTCAGCCTCTCAGTGTGCACCTTCTCTTGTACAATTATTTGTATTCAGGTATAATATAGACAGATACACACTCACTCATATGGAGCGATTTGTGTTTTGTCCTGATAACCATTTTATCAATTATTTTATACAAACAGTGGAGATCACTATTAAAATTAATACAGTTGTTAATGTCTAAAGATTATTTTATGTTTTATGAGTTAAAGAGTTAATTTATTTTCTTATTGTTTAAAGTGTTTAGGGTGCATAAATAAAGTATTTGATAGTATCAATTGTATTTAGCCATAGTCAGTCAGTATGTTATCCGTTATCGCAATACGGCGCGGTACTGAGGCATTGCCCCCTCATGATGACATGAGTCAGGGTATTGCGCCAGACCTGCCCCTTTATAGATTTAAGGTACATTGCATCAGAGTTGAGTCGCTCACGAGCTCCTCTCTGAACTTCTGGAATGATGCAAGTCATCATTCCATTCCTTCCATACTACGTAATTCTCATGTAATGGTACCAGGGGCTTGCTAGGATGTTCTAGAACATTGCTGCAAGGTCCAGTTAAGATGATGAAACTCTAATACTATATAAAGACCCCAGGTCCTGTCAAAGTCACTCTACAACTATCCTACTGCTTGAATACACTTACGACTACAGAACTGCCGATATGAAGACCTAGAGAGACTGTTCTGACTTGACTGAATGGACTGGACTTATATGCTTACTGACTAGACTGACTTAGACTGTGCGATCTGACTATGGTCCAGCTTTGCACCTAAGATATTGACTGATTGACATGTTTCGACATTGGACCCAATAAAAGCTATATTCAGCTCTCCAAACGTGGACCTATGCTCTAATCGAGTTATTATTGCACAAGCTAGCGAGATCAACAAGACTCAACACGATCCACGAGAATCTACATTAGCCATTACCAGTGATTACGCAACTCCCTATTATATCTGATATAGAGGTAATTCATGAAGTGTCGGTCACCCAGCTCCCCAGCATAAAGATCAACATTTACACAGTAGAGGGGGAAAATATCGCTGTATATCGATCTTGGTTGTTCGGTAAATGATGATTTGGTGAGAGATGTAATAAAGTTGTTGTTATTACTGGTTCTATTTTTGCACAAGCTTTCGGGCTAGTTTGCCCTTCTTCAGGTGAGTTGGTCAGAATTCATACATTTCTTAATATCCTGATGAAGGTCAAATGAAGACCGAAACATAGATCAACACCATACAAATAAACCTCCTTCAAAAATAATCAGCTGTGTCTCCTTGTGTTCCAAGTCGCCTCAATTACATTGAAGTTTTTAATATAAGTTATTAGATAGAGGATGTGACCTTAAATTCAATCCACTAAGTTGAGTAGGAATAAAAGGAAGAACATAAAAGGTTACAGTTCTCTTTCAGGTTTCCTTAGAAGACACAGCTTGTCTTTTTGTTTCCAAGTTAGTAACTTTCAAAAGTGAGCAGACATGCTCCGCGAATCACATGACTTTCGATATTAATTATTGATATCCACGAATCGATTCACAGATTAAAATAAATTGATTCGTGGATAGTCAGTATGCAATGCAATTAGTTGTGTGCGCCCTGTATGAATGCTTGTAAGGTATGTCTACAGCACACAGATTGTTATGCATAGTTAGTTGTGGAAGCAAAAGTGTTAGCTGAGATGTGAGATGGACAACCTTATTGTTGTGGTACAGATTGGTAGGACTGTTAGCAGCAGTTACCTGTCTGTACTTACAGAGGTGAGACAGGAAAGGACTCAATGGGAACGGTGCAGTACAACTTCCCAATTCATTTCCAGTTGACTGGCTCTGACATTAGGCAAAAAAAAATATAGGTGTGTTTCCAATTTATCTGGCTGAAAACTAGGTAGGGGGGTTGGTAACTTTTTTTTTTTTTTTTTTTTCTTTTTTTTAAACCACCTCCCAGGAACTGAAAAAAATGTCTATTTCATAACAATAGTTGTTTTAAACATGGGAAATGTGCTTTTTCACAGTTTCGGGTTAGGAAAACCCCTTTTCCTGCTATTATAAGCTTTTTTTGTCAAAAAATCTAAAAAAAGTAAGATATGAGGGGGAAAAAATCTGATATGGTGAAAAAAAAATTAGGTAGGGTAAGGTTTTTCTAGGTAGGGGGGGGTAAATCGGAAACACACCTATTTTTTTTCTTGGCCTTATAGTGGGTGATACACAGTAGAACGTAGTTCTCCATGCCCCAATGACTGCCTCCTAACTCTCTTAAGGCCAATATCCACTTGCACGTAAATGGCTCAAGTAAATGGTTCACATAAACAGGCGGCCTTCTCCTTCCATTTACTTACAAGTGGATACTGATGCTCCCTTAAATGTGCACGTAGAATTCCTATGGTCCCGTAACCAGCACCAGCACCAGCTGGGTTTTACTGTAACTGAGCTAAACTTATGTTACATATTTGAGGTTTGAGTAGTATAGCATGAATCTGTGCCTCCAGACATTGTGGCTATGGTTATAAATCAAACTCGAATAAAGCTGAACTCAAATAAGAAGTCAAGGGAGAAGAAGGTCAATATATTATTATTTATTTGCCTCCTCACACAACAAAAGGAACTTTCCAACCTGGATGAAGTGAGCTTTCGCCCCAATAAAGGAAAGTTTAAAAATTCAGTCAAAGTCTGTTCTGTTTCACTCTATCAGGTGTTTCTTGTCTGGCCTCTGCACGATGACTGACTGGATGGCGAAGGTTGCTTCCCGTTCTTGAAAAGTTCAGTGTCACCACCTGGTGTTTTTTTGCGGGCAATGTCGATCATTTATATTTATATTACTTAAAAAGCAATACCTCATATAAATCAAACTTGAATAAAGCTGAACTCGAATAAGATGTCAAGGGAGAAGAAGTTCATTATATTATTATTTATTTGCCTCCTCCCACAACAAAGGGAACTTTCCAGTGTGGATGAAGGGAGCTTTAGCTATTGAATGAATATGTGTGAGCGAGGAGGCAACTGTTCTATTCAGGGTAAGTCAATGATCGAGGGTAACTGCTAAACTGCTGAAGAACTGCCAATCACCTGCCTTTTGAATGTCTATTAATGGGATTCATTGCATGTGCATGAATGTAGCTATCCCACATCTTAGCCCGTGAAGACTGATATCATTGTCAATTACTGCTTTCTACAACCATATCTTCAAGAGTCCTAGTGCCCTTTCATAAGAAACAGGTTTGCCATTGGCTGTAAAAATCTGAGGGACATCAGTGTCAGCTGGAAAACATGCGAATAATAATTTCAACCATCTGTATAAACATAAAGCCAAATCAGATTCAGTTACTGGGGCAGAAAAGGCGTGGTCAGCAAACTGAATTGTCTTTGAGCTGGTCACATTGATTAAGACCCCCCGCAAATGCTCATCAGCAGCAGAGAGAAACAAATAACATTTCCGAAGCAAGGTTCTGAAACAAGCAACCAGCCCGACCCAAGTGGCTAATTGCTCGTCGTCTGTAAGCTTTATTTGTTGGAAAATTTCACACAAATCATATGGTAAAATTGGGTCTTTTTGCATCAGAGCTGACCCTAAATGTCTCTTGATACCCCTCAATACTAGGCTTAAAGTATAATTCTTCCTGATGTCAATTTCTTGATGCGGTTGGGACAAATGATTTATTGGCGAGCACATATATGTGATCCATTTCAGGAAAATGAGTCGTAAGTCGCAAAAAATGGATTTTCGAGATATTATCATATCTGAATAGATGAGCTCAAGCCGATTCCAATGGTAGCATACATCAAGGGCATCTAAGTAGTGTTTCTATATTATAAGTTTGATATATTTATTTTTGAAAAAAGGGGGGTTACTGATAATTTGGGTGGATAATTACTAATAAAGTACCTAAATATACTCCATAAGATGACCTTAGAAATACATAGATATATTTAATACATTGCCTTGAGATTTCGTAGATGTATTAATAGTACTAACAGCATTAAGTACCCCAAGAATTATAATATTTCAAAAAAGATATCTTATAAATAAATCACTTTCAAAAATATCCATTTTGCGACTTATGACTCATTTTCCTGGAACACATCACATATTATTAATCAACAAAAATTTCATTCATGGCCCCAAGCTGACCAGGAAACTACTCACAGTATGACACGATACAGGCACTGGAATTAATTTGTGTTGCTCTCAGAACTTGGAATAAGCCGACCATTGTCTTTTCTTGTCTTGATCATTGCTTTGGCAAACGCCTGCAGCTTAAATCGTTCAACTTCCACATCCAGGGACCTGAAAACTCCAAGAAAAAGCCAATCGAATAGCTAGGGATCACATGAATGTCATATATATATTTCCACCAGAAGATATCAAGAAACATAGCAGAACAACTCTTACAGTTAGACGAAATGTTCTTAATCATTCTTGTAGCAGACTTTTTTAAGCAAAAATATTCACATGCGTGGAAACTGTGAAGCTGCCCCCACCCTTTGTTTTGATAGAATTTGGTTTCCCCTGACTTTTCTTCCCTTTTAGTGTTACATTCACTCTGGAAATGGCCATAATTTTGACAGTTAAAGCACTTAACTTCAGGTCTGAATTTTCTAGGTGCACCGCCTTGTTGGTGTCGCTCTTGCTGCCATGCCCCTTGTTGTGCCTTGGAGCTTAGATGGTATCCTCCATGACCGCTGGGCTGCTGGTTGTAATGCTGGTTTCCTTCCCGGCCTCTGCCGTGTCCTCCCCTGAACTGTCTGGCAGGTTGCCAGCCTTGAGGATTATGGTCCATTTGATTATTCAGATACACAGGTCGCTCCCCTTGGAACTCAGCCAAGGCCACAGGAGCATTGTTAGCCGCCTTCAAACTGGCTTCTAACTTCGCCACGTTTTTCTCCATAGCTTTTTCCATTGACTTCGATTATTGTATATGACACTATGGTGCAGACGTGAGTTAGAAATCGGGCAACGTCACAACTGTAAAACGTGAGTTAAACAGGGAGCTACTCATTACCGAGTATGCATCAAGAACTATAAACACTCATAGAACAAGCAGGAACAGAACAGAATTGTAAAATCTTCCTCTTCCAGGAGATACAAGTGATCGTTACAATGGATTAACCACGCTCGTTTTCGGCGCCATCTTGGTCCTCCTGGGTCCCGAGGATTACTGGGATTATCGCCCACGAGGCCACATGTTGTCGAAAAATGGAAAATTAGACTCAAAAAGTGAAGATTCAACAAGGAATAATTAAAAACAATACAATCGAACAAACTGCAAGTAATCTTTAATTTGAAAATACCTCTGAGGAGGACAATAAATAAAAAATCTGGAAGCGTATGGACCGTCCCTCGTCGACTCCAAAGCCCACACAAACGCCACCGAACACCGACAACAAGCAGTGGACGCTATCCCCTATACGGCCTTACGTGGACCCGAGCGAGGATTCACCTGATAGCCTTACCCAATACTTTACTGCAGAAGAAGAAACCCTAACAGAAAAATCAACGAATGAAGATAAGTCCATAAATATGGCCCACAACAATATACCAAACAGTCAACCCCCTCAAAATAACCATCACAACCAGGGCTATGGGGGAAACCAAATATTCCAACCCCTAGCATCTCAACACGCTCAACATGGCCACGCATATAACCACGACCACATATGCCTGCCAGCCAACATAATGTACCGAGCATGACTTCATGGCGGCACCATCCACCACCGCAAATGGGACACTTGGACACAAATGTACCAAGTATGACTCCAGGACACCAACAGGATCCAAAGGTACATAGTGGAGAATCACCGCAACACCGAGGATCAGACCCAGGTACCATGATTCAACCTTTCAGTCGTCCAGACAACGATGAAAACTCTCTTGTCATGGCCTTTAAATCCCAGATGGAGACACAAAACAACATGATAATGCAAATTGCCTCCAACATTGATAATTATACCAAATCATTAGATGCTAAATTCGAAAAAATGATAACCTCAAATAACTCTGTGCATCAAATTGTCCAAGAGCACAACAAGGACATGACTACAAAACTTGACACTTTTCACACCCGTTTTGATACCTTGGAGAGGAGAAATGACAAGTTCTTAGACAACATAAAGCCGGAAATAGAAAATAACATGCAAAAATACGCTCATGACACAAGAAAATACTGGGAACACAAACAGCAAGGGATAGAACAATCTCTTGAGGAGTTAAAAATGCAACAAATGGAAATTCAACGAAAAATTGAAAATATGAAAAATCCAAGAACGAAAACCGACCAAAAACAAATGGTACAACCAGGGCATGAGTTACTAGTCAACCAGGCTAGACAAAATCACCAACAAATTGAAGATAATAACGAGAACCCATGGAAAACCCAGGGACGCAGACAGACACAGAACAAAACCCAAAGAAGAAAGATCTATGAGCCAAAAAAAGAAAGGGTAAAGGAAGATTATAATACGAACATAGCCATCCTAGAAGAACTCCCTGAAAGAGCCAATGAAGACACTAGTAACGAAATTACATTAATTATGGAAATAATAGCTACTGAATTCAAAAAGGAGGATATCAAACAAGCATACCATATCAGTCAATTTATTGAGAATGAAGCTAGACCCATTCTCATAGAATTCCACGATCCGACCCTGAGAGAACTCCTAGTCCACAATATACAGACAGTCAATGGTCAAGATGAAACGTATGAACTACTCTGGGTAAATAAGACTGGCCTCCAAATCTTTCCACATGAAAAGAAAGTCATGCAAAACTGCATGGCCCTACTCAGAAAAAATCAGCAAGAGGTAAATATGTACTACAATCATTTAATTCTCGACACTGGATCATATCGGACCTCAGACCTACATCTTCTGCCCGATGATTCAAACCCAGAAAATGCTTCAAAAATTATCCTAGATGATGGAAAAGCCATAGGCTACTATGGCTCCTTCAGTTACATGTCAAATTTTTTCATAGTGCCAGTCAAACACAAGGACATAACATATCGTTCTGTAGAGCACGCATACCAAAGCTTGAAAGCTACGGCGGCGGGAAAAAAGGAAGAGGTGGCAGCAGAAATTTGCGAGGCAACCTCGGCCTTCGAAGCCAAGTCCCTTGCGAGGGAAATAAAATCCACACCTGACTTCGCAAAAAATGAAGAAAAGTTAATCAGCGAATTAATAACTGCAAAGTTTCAACAAAGTCAAGAACTCTCGTACAAATTGAAAAATGAAAAATTCACAAAATTCTACGAGGTAACCGGGGATCGGAAGTGGGGAGTAGGCTTCCGCTTCCCCGACCTCCTAACCGAAGCAGCCAGAATTTCAACAAAACGATTCACCGGGAGAAATGTCCAAGGCGAATTGATCAGGAAGCTGAAAGAGACATTATGAACAGAAAAACAGTAATCCTTTCAAACCTATATCTTATTTTAATATTAGAACACTGTCTTCCCTAATTTTTTAAGCTTCAAACAAACTCAGCCTTATTATCGCTCACACTCAACTGTAAACATGGCCGGAGTATCGTACACGGCAACATGACTAATGAAACCCACTATAGCCTCACTCGAACGACCAAGGTTAGGTCAATTCGAACGAATGATCATATATATGAATACTGTCACACCCTACTTGTAAATTTGGGACAAACTCGATATATTTACGAGTCACATCTTGTTAACATACATACGGCTGTCTCGTATGGTTTCTCACTGTACTAAACCACAACCGTAAAACTGAAAGTTTTTGTATATGTTTTTGTAATGTCTTATAGATTTCATGACCGATTAATTAACCAATGTCAATCCTGTTATGACAAAATATATGACTATATGACTATATGTTTAATATGTGACGTTGCCCCTCACATCGTATATTGCTGTACTATTTTTAGTGAAGGATTATATCCTAGGTTATCTATGTCCATGTCTGAGTCAATTCTCGACTCCTTTGAAAAATTTAAAACAAGAAAAGGTTTCCATGTTGTCGGATGGAACATTCGAAGCCTGAATACCAATATTAATGATTTCAAGCAATCTGTACAACTGAATAATCTCAATATAAATGTATTTTGCCTCACAGAAACGTGGCTTACTCAAGCAATACCTGATACATCTCTAATGGTGGACGGTTACAATTTATCTCGACAAGACAGAACAGGTGGGAAAAGAGGTGGTGGCCTCTGTTTTTATATAAGAGACGATCACCAGTTCGATTCTAACCAGTTCTCAAAATTATGCCTAAATACTGAAAACATAGAAATACAAGTTATAAAAATCCAAAAGGGTTCTGCAAAGCCCTACATCATATGTAATGTCTACAGACCGCCGAGTGCCCCTGTACTGAAAGGTCTTCAAGAATTAGACCAGACCCTAGCAACACTGAATGCCAAAACAGATTTAATTGTAATAGGAGACTTAAACATCAATCTACTTGATGGAAAACTATCTTTACCCATACAACAAGAAATGAACTCAATATTTGAGAAATACAATCTTACACAACATGTAAAAAACCCAACAAGAAAAACACTCTCAACAGAATCTCTAATAGATCACATATACACAAATTCGAAAATTGTAAGTTCAGCTGGTGTAATTGAAAACCACACCTCTGATCACTTACCAACATATCTAACCCTAAAAAAGAGTAGAAATTCATATGATTCTGGTTCTTTTATGGCAAGAAATACCACACGCCTAGACCAAAAAATCCTGAATGAAATACTGATTAACCAAGACTGGTCAGAATATTTCGAAAACAATAACCCAGATCAATGCTGGAAACTAATTCAAGATAAAATAAATTTATTTTTAGACAGAATGTGCCCCATCCAAAAGTTCCACAGAGTCAGGAAGAAGCCAAAATGGCTAACCCCAGACATCACTCAAATGATGAACGAAAGGGACAGTAAATTCAGAAAAGCCTACAAAAATAATGATAAAACACTCCTCACCGAAGCCAAACAACTCAGAAATAAAATTAGATCTATATGTCGAAATAGCAAAGCCAAGATCCTGAGAGAGGAACTATCCAAGAAAAATAGCAACCCAAGACAAATCTGGAAAGAAGTAAACAAAATTATTAGTCCAGAAAAATCAAAAAAATCGCATGAAATCACTCTAGTTGATGAAAATGGAATCAATTCAGGAGACCAAACTGCGAACATTTTTAATGAATTTTTCCTAAATATAGGCCCCAAACTGGCTGAAAAAATACCAACTCCTGTCGCACATGATGTACAACTACAACCAAAAACTCAAACCACAAAATGCAGATTCACCTTTGAAACAGTTACCCCACAGACTATCTTGAAAATAACAAGAAAAATAGACCATAACAAAAGCTCAGGATTTCCAAACATCCCTTGAAAAATACTAAAAAGCTGTCTTATGGCCCTAAATCTACAAGTAACATACTTGATCAATCTCTCGATCAAAACCTCAACTATTCCAGTAATCTTCAAAGCTGCAACTGTCACCCCCCTACACAAAAATGGTCCAAAAAATATCCCAAATAATTACAGACCTATATCTGGTATTAATATGCCTGCCAAGATATTAGAAAAGGCTGTACAGAAACAATTATCTGATTATATGGAATCAAACCACTTATATTATGATAAACAATACGGATTCAGGCAGGGTCACTCGGTAAACCAAGCACATATAGACTTACTACAACCTTTTTATGAGAATTTAAACTCGGGAAATTATACCACGGCAGTTTTTCTCGATTTTAAAAAAGCTTTTGATACCGTCCACCATTCGAGATTGTTAGAAAAATTGCAAAAATTAGGAATAATTGAACAAGAAAATGCCTGGTTCAAGAATTACCTATCGGACAGGCTACAAACTGTAAGGGTTAACAAACAGACTTCTACCCGAGGTAAGATCACTTTCGGCGTTTCTCAAGGAACAATTTTAGGACCGATTTTGTTCTCAATATACATAAACGATTTACACCAGGCAGTCGAAAATTCAGTCATCCAGCATTATGCTGATGATACGGTAATATCATGTAGCAATAAATCCGAAAAAATCATATTCGACACCCTCCAAAAAGATCTAAATAAAATAGACACCTGGTGTAAAATAAACAAAATCTCTATGAACGTTTCAAAAACTAAATACCTGATGTTTCACCCGAAAAGAAATGCAAAAAGTGTAAATAAATCACATCCAAGACTTACCCTGGGTAGCGAGCAAATAGACAGTACTGATGAATACTGCTATCTTGGCCTCCAGATAGATGACAAGTTAAACTTTAAATCCCATACAACTAAAATAATCAATAAAGTCAGATGGAAAGTAAAGCTTCTATCCAACGCAAGATACACTCTACCAAGGAAAGTAAAAATAGATATTGTAAAAATGATAATAATACCAAACATTGATTATGGAGACATTTTCTACGATAGCTCCAATAAAAGTTTGGTAAAAAGACTGCAGTCCTTACTAAATACATCTATAAGGGCCACACTCGACCTCAACAAAAGAACAAATGTTGACAAAGATTATGAGAAATTGAATATTTTCACCAATGAATTTAGAAGGAAAATACACCTGACAGAGAGTGCATATCACCTGGCTAGAAACGACAATAATGTTGACCAACGAAAACTTCCTACCAGAAACCATGCCAAAGACAGAAAATTATTAATATTAGAACATCCGAAATCAGCCCTATTCCAAAACAGTTTCTTGTACAAGGCTAAATATGCCTGGAATAATCTCCCCACCAAATTGCAAAACTTGGAGGATCCCAGACAATTTAGACAAGAACTAATATCTCATTATTCTAAATAATAACTCAAAGAAAATAAGTTGGACAGCATTACCTAAGCTCTAGCTAGGTGACGAATAAATATGATAATTATAATTACTACGATACCCTATCAAACCCAGTCGGACAGAAAAGATAAACCCTTGTTCTTTTCTGCCCTACTTTATTTTATTATATCTTATCTTATCTTATCTTATTTTCTCTATGCCAAATGCACTGTATCGTGCAAATATTGTATCATTTTATGTATGTATTATACTTCACAAATTTTCATCTACTTTCCCATGTCTACGCACTAGTGCACTGTATCGTGCAATTTTAGACCATGTTTATGTTCAGGATGCACTGTATCGTGCACTCACAACCTTAATGAAATTGTCTGTATATAATATGAATGTGTACTATGTGAGTTATAATGCAAGCAGAGAAAAGTAAATTTCACTGCAAAACCATAATTTTCTGGTCAATGATAATGAATTCTCGTCCAATAATATACAACCTTGGCGAAAAACATTGAAAATACTCACTTGTTACTATAAACATTGTCACAGCTTGGATACGATAAAGTATATTATCGTTTAAATTATATTATAGTCTTAGAAAACTATCTCTCTTATGTTACCCAACCTGTTTATTATTACTATTTTATTTTTTATTTTTTACAAATCTGTTCCAACATACCAGATATATATATTCCAGCCTTAAGCGATTTAGACCTATCCAAATTAAAGGTAACTGTCGGTAGAAATGGAACAACCTAGTTTCATATAGACATGTCAACCTACTTTGTCACTTTTCTCTTATGTATTTAATCACTCCTAAGACAAATAAAAGATTTTCTTATCTTATCTTATCTTACCTTTTTTAATTCATCAAAGGTGGCGGTGCCAGTAGGCGCACTGCTTTCCCTGTGTAACAGAAGTTCCATCATTTTTGTAACCGTTAAGTTATTCCTTGTTGCCAGCATGGCCCGATATTTTGGTAGCAGGGATGACAGGAAATAATCCTTCATTGATGGGGCGTCATCCACTCCCACTTGCACCATTCTTATCTGAAATATTCTTATATAGTCCGCCAGGTTTTCGCCCTCAACCATATTTACTTGTCTTAGGGCCTTATTCAGAAAGTCCAATTCAGAAAGACATTCAAATCTTTCTAAGAGCGCAGCTTTCATTAGTTCCCATGTGGTGAATGCAGTGGGTTTTTCAGCGATTTTCAACCAACATCTCGCCGAGGTGCCAAGGTACGTTGTGAAGTAGGGGTGGAAATCATTTATCTTCAGGATGTAGCCTCTTTGCTAGAGCTTCGACATCCTCTATAAACGCCCTAGGATCTTTGCCCGGCAGATCTGAGGATTTAGGAGGTGAGAGGAGGGCTTGCATTTTATGTTCAAGAGCCGCCATATTGATTTCTTGTCTTTCTTCCTCCTCTTCTTCTTCTTCCTTCTCTTCTTCCTCCTCTTCTTCTTCTTCTACTCGGGTGCTTGTTGGTGATTTTTTTACCCTTGCTGTTGAATTACAGGGATTTGCTCACATATGGGTTGTGGCGGGACTACTTGTCCTGGCTGGTGGACGATAGGTGCTCCTTCAATTACTGGTTCAACAGCTTCTTGACGTCTCTCCAGAATCAATTGCTCTGGTTCCTCTGGCGGTTGGACCGCATTAAGTTGAGGTTTTAATTCAAGGGGTAGTAGGGCATCGTGGAAATCATCTGGATTGAAATCCAGCAGTCGATCGTTGTTGAGTATGTGGGTATCATTGGTATTTTTGTCAATCTCTAATACCTAAGTTAAATCACCTACAGCTGTAGTGGCATTGCTGCTGGCATCGTCACCAAGTAGCTCCTGATTTGTTGTTTTGAGCAGTATATCTTCTTTATCATGAAGGTCCTGGTCCTTTTGTAGCGTATCAATCAGGCCTTCATTTCCTTGTTCCAGTATTTTAGATAGGTGTGGGGACTGCGCCGGTACTTTCGTGTCTTCATCTACAAAACCGCTTCTGGTTTACAGCCAAGTCTGCATGCAGCCCAGGTGACTGGCCTTTTCTTGTCTTCTGTTTTGTCGTCTGGCGAACCTACTTCGGCCATGCATGGTCCGTGTCTCTCTTATGCGCAAGCATATTTATGAGACAAAATCATAATTCCTCCAAATCTGGGTTCATCCACTATATGTTGATATTGGGGGAGCGAAGATATCACAATCGAGGTCCCTTGGGGAAGTATGGGTAGATTACTCATCTTGAATAGGTAGGGTAGGCTGAATGAATAACTCTGTACAGCCGGGAGATTCCAGTAGGAATATGAAGATATCTCACATTTATTCCCAGACGTAATGAATGTTGTACAGTCAGTAGCTGTGAGCTTGTACTAGAGGAGTCTAGAGCTGTCCTAGACATGGTGAATCTGCCCTCTGTTCTCTAGCAAGGCCCAACTGCTACTACTCTAGAAAAACCCAAGCTGAGTAGCTCCTGCCTCTCTGAGTCTCTCTCTCAGGGATGGGGTACTGGGCTATGTTTTATTGACCAATAGGAGAGCTCAGAAGAGGCTGTACATAGGGCCACGTCAGCTTGTAAAACGGGCGAATAATAGAAATAGGGTCATAAATCTCATATGTATAATTTACTGGATTATGAATGATGTCCTTATAAATAATGGTTATCAATACTGAGCAATACACATACTGAGCACAGGTTCAATGCTGAGGAGATTGGATATTAACACGTGGCCAAACAATCTACTCTTCCATAAGGCCATCTCCGACCATAGCAAGGCAGTCCCAAACTTCATTGAGAATTGTTAGTGTCACAAATTCAGAATCCTTCCTAGCATCTAAACTGATTTCACCTCCCATGATTATTTTACCAGTTAACAACAGATTTTCTAGTTGGATAGCAAAGGCATTTTAATGAATCGTGCTCAGCAACAGATCCAATGAAGGCCAAAGAATTTTCGATTCTCTGGATGCACCATAGCAGAACGATATGCCGCTTTTTAATCAATGGTACACATAAAACAGCCTTCATATACATCGGCGACAACCTCATCAATGGTTATATAGCAGAAGGAATAAAATACATATTCCATATGGTTATTTACAGAAATGTCTTTGAGCCGACTGCAGTCAGTTATTGGTTGTATAGCGCCTGTTGGTTTGTCAATGGCTCTGAGTGAATGTACACAATGTGGTAAAAGGCAAACTTGTGACAATTTTCCAGCCTCGATTTCTTCTGGTAATAATTTAGACAAGGCAGTTGGTATCTTATCTTGGAAGCATGATTTATAGTTTTTGCCGATATAGGAAATATGTCTGCCGAACGGTCTACCACCTGGAAGCCATTGGTGACACCGTCCAACAGATACAATGAGTCGAAATCCCATTTGCCGGTAAAACATAACCAAGACGCCCAACCCATAGGTTTCAATTGCCTTTTAACATCTGCCAAATATGTTTGATTATCAGGGGCACATGTTGATATGATTAAATCCTCAAAATTCTTTTCACTTAAAGATGCATTACCAGCTGTGGAAGGTCCTGAAGTGAAATGACTATCCTTGAGATAAACACTCTAAAACTATCATATGTCCTGGACAAACGATTTAAATGAAGAAAAACAGATTAAAAGTAACAAATTCGGTATGGGTTTTTGCTCTGCATAACACTACATGAGTGGCCCGTGTATGCCCATTTATGACAGGAGGGGTAGTGGGGAACCCCTAGTCACCTACATGCGTGTAGGTTTGGATGACTGCACCTCAAACCAAAGTCTTCTGCACCAGCGAGGTCATATGCTAGATTTTCAGTATAATTGGTTGTTTAGGCTATAATTGGTTGTATTCGGAATTCTGTATGGACTTCACTGAGTCAAGTTCTTACAGTGGTTTAATTTTAAATATGGCTAAACAGCATTGATTTCAGTGTTACACATATCACTATTTAGGTCCTAAAGGTAAAATAATGAAATGAAGATGATTCACAAAGTAAAAGTTGAAAATAACCTTTCCTGCATAGAGTGTGTGCATGCATCTGAGTTCTAAAGATAATGGGAGTACCAAACATAGCCAAATTGTTCATAGAACCAATGGAATTCCATGAACGTCACACAGCATTATATTGTGCACCCTCATTTCCAATATATGACGCATTCTAACAAGAGAGAAATCCCTGTGAAATCTCTGGTTGAGAGACGATCCAATGGACGTCCATTCGGTGCGCACCGATTGGATAATGCTCCACTTCTTTTGTTATTTACATGCTTTTAATGGGTTCGGAATTCTTAGATATTCAGGAACATGTTTGGGTTAATCATATACTTGGTGTATGTGGCAAAGGAAAAAATTGCGCAGATTTGCGCACACATAGCTGGTAGTGCATTTTTAATACAGTCAAAGGAAATGTCAAAATTCCTTAGCTCACCGAGCTCCGCTTCAGTGATCACACCCTCGTCACCTACGACCTAAACTGCAGTTACCAGCATTCAAAATGGCGGAAGGTGGGTCCCCATTAGAACAAACAATGTTGGTTTTTACCTAACAAAAGCCGTTTTCAGTAGCTGTCATGTTCTGTGGGTGTTTACTATAGTTGCATTTAGGTTCGAGTGTTATCAGATACATGTATCTGGCTTATAATACAGTGTAATCTAGGTGAAAAACATTGAGTGGTATACCCGTAACTGCATTATACAGTTACGGTCATAGTGGAAATCAGTTGGGGTCATACATTCCAAGTACAAAATACAAGTAAACTTCAACCCTGGTACATTATTTGAACCCATCACAATGGTGTCATACCTAAAAGGAAGAGATCTATCGATTCAGTTTGTTATATAAAGTATTTTTAAGCAAGATTTCAAAGAAAATCATCAGTGCCAACAACAACAACAATGCTGGTAACTGCAGTTGGGGTCGTAGGTGCCGAGGGTGTGAGTGATGAGGCCGTCATGTTGCCCCTATTCATCATGGGAAGTGTTGCCATTCAGTTTGGTTGTCGTTGTCGATGTCGTAGACAATTTCATACAATTTTCGGCTCTATGGGCTCCATTGCAAAGACCACATTTGTGATCCGTTTTAGGTATATGAGTCATAAGTTGCAAAATATGGATTTTGAGATATCACTATATTTGAAAAGAGGAGATCAAGCTGATTCCAATGATAGTAAACACTAGGACACCTAATAAGTATTTCTATATTTTAAGTTTGATATTTTTATTTTGGAAAAACAAAGTTTGCAATGTTTCTGGATGGGTAATTACCAGTAAAGTAATTAAACAGGCTCCATACGAAGGCCTTCGAAACACAAGGATATATTCGAAACGCAAGTACAATGTCTCGAAATTTGTTACATGGATTTATATGACTATAAGTGCTAAGCCCTAAAAATATCGGAACATTTCAATAAAGAGATCTTGTGCAAAAAACACTTTGAAAAATATCAATTTTGCGACTTGTGACTCATTTTAATGGAACACATCACATGTATGTTCATGGCGACTACCAAAACAAGGCTTGCTATGAAGATGAGAAGGTACAGTGTAAATTCCATATAGAAATATCTCAAGTTCATCATGGGATATTTATTGGTGCTCTAACGTTAATATCCATGGGTTTTGCATGTTTCCAAAGCACAAACCTCCATCTTTCCCAGACTTGTGCAGTGGTACATGCAAGCTCCCTATTGAAGGAGGGTCTGACGGAGCCTTGACAAGTGACCACAGCTAAAAATAGGCCTCTCTCAAAATCGAGAGGGGAACTCACTGATAGGCTGGTGGTATTTGGAGCACGTTGACCCACTCCCACCAAATTGGTACCAAGTGGGGCAGGTCTAGTATGTAGAAACTGATTGCGGAGTATAGGGCCTGCCTAGGGAGGATGGATAGGGTGCTGCCCCACACCCAAGTAAACAGAAAAGTAACTTGTTTTAATCTTGAATGACCAATCACAACCCTGTAACTGTGAGATGAAGATAGAGAGATGTCAGTCTACCACCAAAGCTATACAAAAGCAAGATATCTTTGTAGGAATTTTCTCATTTTTGCAGATGAGATGAAAAGATGAGATTAAGTGGATTGCAATAAATATTAACATTTAGTGAATAAAAAATGTATTTATACAATTTATGTTTAACTTTTTTGTCATGTTTGACAAATAAAACTCATCGCAATATTTCTGGTTGGTTAATTACTAGTAAATTGGTTAAATATACTCCATAGGAAAACCTTAGAAATGCAAGGATATATTTAAAGATACATTCTGAGCTGTAGAAATACCTCCAATATAATTATAAGATAACCACTCTAAAGTCCCCCTCTGTTCTGGAAATAAACGAAAGAATGGGTAAAATTTCTACATCAATGGTTTGCAGTGTGTGGCTCACTACCAGTGGTCTGTCATGTCCTGTTAGAAGTGCAGGAACCCACCTTGTGTGCCTAGGCAACAGCAAGGGGCATGATGGGAATTTGTGGAGATCCAGAAAGTTACTGCTACAAGTGGGCTATATTTCATTTGGGGGAAGGAAGTTGGTAACATTTCAGCAGATCTGAACGCCTAATATTGTTTTTATATTTAAAAATAAAGGATCGTCACAAAAACGGCCCTTGCAAACCAGCCAGGAGTTTCCCAGTTACTAAACTAAACGTTCAAAACCAGGTTCACTACAATTGGTGCCGTGACCAGCCACTTATCAAACAACACATCAATGTGATACAATTGTTAAAATGCTGTTCTTTTTTTCATATATCCATATAATATACGGCTAGAGCGATTTCTAGGAAAGGAGGTAGAAAAGAAATGGTAGAAAGAAGGTTTTCTTTGTCCAGAATGTTCTCGGAATTTGTTGTTTTAAAAACCACTTTACTCATCTGTAGAGGTCTGTCCCCCCTCTCTGGATGTCGTCGTATGTGGTTTGTGAAGGTTTTTGGGGTGGAAATATGATTTTGAAGCCCTTTTTATTCATTTTTTTATACAATTATTTTAGCACGGGAAAGCCCCTGTTAGAAAGTAAAAGAGATTGATGTCATGCCTCTCCCACCGTCTGTGGCAATGTGGGATTCCCTAGCAATTGGGGGGAGAGGAAAGAAGAGTTCAAGAGGGAGGGAGGGAAAGGGTGGGAGAGGGAATGAGAAAAAATTAAGGAAGCATAAGGATAGGGTGGGAGAAATCGGATAGGGTCAGGGACAAGAGGATATCTGGGGTGGAAAACAAATGTAAAATATAGAAAACATTATGTAACAGCAACTTCATCATAAAAAAATAAAACAAAATGTAATCCAAAATATATCAGGCAAGTTCAGAGTAGTGCTGACAGATCATATGCTGAAAAACAGGTATGAAAGACAGAGAAGAGGGGGAGGGAAAACAGGAAGAGGAGGAAGTGTGGGGAGAGAGAGTGACCGTCCGGAGGACGGGTACTTTGCTAGTTGTTGTATAAAAGTCAAGTTAGGTTCCCCACCAATATGTTATAAAGAGCTATGACAGGTGAGAGCAAAGACTCAGAGCTGACAATAGTGAATGTGAAATAGAAGGCAAATGACTAAAGCTTTTCTTTAACAAAGTGGTATCCATAGTTTGTGTTGCTTGTTGGCTGTAGCATGGATAATGAGCTGTATACATTAATGGTAACCTAAAACCACAATGGTTGTTACTGGGGAAAAAGTATGTCTACATTTTGTTTTAAAACAATTTTATTGACCACACATTTAATCAAGTCAGTTACAAATAAGTACCACATTCATTAATCAAAATAAATTTTTCGGATTTTTTCTGTCTTATATAATCTACATAACATAACATCATGACTCCTGCAACACGAGCCCAGAGCATCAAAACAGAATTATAGGTTACTTTAGGGCAATAAATCAATCTATCTATCTTCTTAATAAAACTGTTACAAATATACCATTTGTCATGAAATTATTTGAGCATTTCTTATGAAATGAGCTCAATTTGGTGTTTTCTCAGTTTGAAGCTCTATAATATTGTCACGTCAAACAATTGAAATGAAATTTATATTTAAATATATTGGTAGGAATCATAAGGATCCATTTCTTTGCAAAATGCAGGTTATACACTCCAGTTTAGAATAATGGAGATGATTTACTTTGGAAAAGGTTACCTCCGTCTGACATACAAACAATCTTTTAGCATTACAAACAATCTTTTAGCATTACAAACAACCTTTTAGCATTACAAAAAATGCCAAGAGTTGTCATATTTCAACCTGGATACATCGTTTAACCAATACTTTTTCCAGGTTAGAAAAGATTATAATCCTAATACATTCTTTTGCATAACAAAGATGGCTAAAATGGGATGCTACCTCCGTCTGTATAAAATCATTGTCCTGTTTCCATAACTATGCTAGAATTAAATCCACAATAACATCATCAGATATCAAACATTCCATTAACATTAACATTCCAAAATATTATTCCTCTGGCTTCATTATTATATCTCAGGAAATAATGAAGATAGAAGAATAAGATTGACATTCATGGGAAGGACGAGGCCCTAGCTTTATGAAATATATATAATAAATTACCAATCTTCATTTCCTCTCATGTTACCCCCGTCTCCATGCAGACGGAGGTAACATCTAGTATTGTTGCAATAGTGGAACAAGGAAATATTGAAGCTAGAAGAAGAATATTGACATTAATGCGAAAGACATGGCCCTAGCTTTATGGAAAATATATACCAAACTACCAATCATTATTTCCTTTTATGCTGTGAATGATGAAAGAACATCAAGTCTGGCCCCAGGGAGGTGAACAAAAATAAATTAAAATTTCCAGGCCCCATATTCTTGGGAAAAATAACTCAAAGTTAATTGTTTCTGCTTCGAAATATTTCCCTATGTGGTGAACAACTGGGAATAAGTTTAGCTGAAATAATAATATTTAATAAAAAAAAAACCCTCATACAGTGAATCACAGCAATGCAGACGGAGATAACATAAAAATGAAGCATGAACTTTGATTTACTGCCCTGAATCAGGGAATATTTGATCATGTAGCAAACTTTGCCACTTAACCTTTCAACGCTTGCCTTTAAGATGGACAGATCAGAAATTTGATGCAGTGGTAACAAAATCCCATAGCTGTCACTAAGTGTGCCCAATTCATGAGAATTGCTCATTTACTTTGAGTCACGGTCTTAACGGTGTGTGTATGGAAAAGGTTTTTTGCTTACATTATTGAGTCATATTTCGTTCAAACTGGTGCAATGGTGAACGAAACAACTTAACAACAAACTTTAACTTGTCACCTACACACTCTTATTTATTAACTATATGAAGTCACAGTCATCTTCAACCTGTCAGAGCCCAGTACTCACACACAAGGAAAGCAATGGTTCAGTTAGCTTGCGTACTCTTCAGGGATAAAAATATATTTCTTTCAAGCAAGTCCCATTTGTAAACCAAAAATCATGCGCATGCTGTCTAAAGTCTTTCTTACAGTCTTGGGGCTATAACCACCATAGCCAGGGACTAAAAGGATTCATAACCACCATTTTGGGCCTGCTGGTGCACTGTTTGTGCATTATTCATCACCTTGGCCAGAAGACTCTACACCAAACACTGCACTAGCAGACCCTGAATATTGGTCATTTACTTTGTAAAAACACATCTAAATCCTGGCATATCTGGTTAATTCTACCTTCAACCGTTCATCTGGATTGTCAATATGTTGAACAGCATCCACATCAGCCTGCCTCAGACAACTGAACCAATGTACAAACTTCTCACCGAGGGCGTCAACTAAAACCTTGTCAGACTTCAGTGCCTCTATGCCTTCCTGCAGCGTCTTAGGGAGATCTGGAGCATCAGGAGAGCAGGGTTCAGGACAGGACAGCTTCCTTACTACTCCATCCACACCGGCCGCAATAGTTGCAGCAAGCACAATGTATGGATTGGAGAAGCTGGTTGGTATTCTGTTCTCCATGTACACTGAGCCTTTATTCTTGATGCGCAAAGCAGCAAACCTGGTGTCTATGCCCCAAGAGTAGCTCTTATACACATAGTCAGACTCAGTGTTGTTGTAGCAGTTAGTGGTAGGGCAGGATAAAGCTTTTAGGGCAGGTGCATGAGTGACCATTCCAGCAATCCAATGCTTAGCAAAAGCAGACAGTCTGCCATCAGAGATTCTTTCATCGTCAGTGAACATTTCTTTCCCTGTTGTTTTCTCTAAGATCGAGAAATTCCAATGCACTTGGTTCACATAGTTTGCAGCAAAGTCTCTAGTGAAGAAGGAAATATTGTATCCCATGCTGGTTGATACTGCTCTCATCAGTTCCTTTGTGATTATAATATCATCAGCTGACTTGATACCAAGAACAGGATCAGTTACAATTTCAACCTGACCAGGTGTCTCTTCAGTATGCATCTTGTTCACAGGAACCATAGCATCGCTGAGAACTTGATTCATCTTAAGGAACCAGTCTGTTAGCAGCTCTAAGGGGCCAGAAAGGTGACCAAGACTATCAGGGAAAAGGGGAAGATTAGTTTCTTTGTCTAGAAGTGTACATTCAATCTCAAGACCTGCTTTGAATATGTAGCCCATTGTTTCTAAACAGCTGATTTGACGTTTTGCCAAATGTCGTGGGCAAGGTTCTACTGGAGTGTTGATGTCCCAGTATACTTCTCCTAACACTTGTCCAATGTGGCCACTGAAACAAATACAATGGGAATTAAGCATGCTTCACCTTTTTCATGTACTCATCTTACTAGGATCTTCTCGTCTTGCAATTATTAGCTTCATTTGGTGCATTGTAATTGAATATTTCAATATTAAAGATGACAAAATGTTGTCTTCTAGGCAGAGAATTAAATTAAATGATGAATGTGGGTAGCAACCTTCATGGATTGTAATTGAAATGTGTAGTTAGTGCTAAAGTGATAGGTATGAAGAATTGAGAAGTTGCACATGATGATTATGTGGTTTATTGTAGATGACTGAGTAATGAACATGGGTCCATGTGAATTATACCCCGATCAGGGGTTGTACACACTGCAAATGAGTGGATACATGCCATTGTGTATTGTTGAATGAATCCACAGGCGAAAATATGACCCTTTTTTTTAGCTTAAGTCTAAGAAGCATTCTTATTGGTTGACATTAGGCTTGCTCATTGCTCAGCCAATCAGTTATAGGCTTGTCTAGCGCTTTGGTATTAAAAATCAAGATGGCAGGTCAGTGGAGCGAAGCGAGGTAAATAAATAGTTTGTTTATTCATTTTATTTTATGATATGAGATCGTGGTATAAAAATAGGAAGTAACTCAGTTAGTTTCTGACTTACTGTACCGGTATATGATGCCCACTCATTTTTTTCGACCATTGGGCATCGTAAGTCAGAAACCAACTTCGTTACATCCTATCATAGTTATTATAGTGTTGCATGCAAGCAACATTCATGCAACATTTAGAATGTTCTAGTAATATCTAGGTCTATCATGTGTATTATGTATTTCCAGAAGACAGATCCGGGTCATTGATGATGCAATTGATCAAGAATGGTTTGAATCATTGATGATGCAATATACATGATAGTTCTGGAACATGATTGAAGTACTAGCCAACGTAAGGTTGACATAATATTAAAGAATTAATTAAACTTTTACCTTTATTATCATAATGATAAGTACTCATTCATATTCATAAATCATTTTGTAAAGAACATACCATCATTCTTCACTAGTAATTAAGGTTATGCCTTGTTACGTAGTCATACAAGGCTAGATTATGACAAAAGTATCACCTACCTGGTTGTGGATTTGGTAAAATAGGTGTGTAATGTACTGGGGTCAGGAACAGCTATAAAGTTACCATGGTTGTCCATTGTTGCATCATCTAATATGGGTCTCCCACCATCTAGTGTATCTCCTAGTAAAGCTGCAATTTTGGAATGAGAGTGAACTGATATGCATTCATTTAAACCATGAAATTAATATAGCTACATCCTATTTTATAGACCTCTACATTCTCAGCTATTACGACAAAGCAGATCCTACCTAATTCACTCAAATTATGACTTGAAAGTGGGGAGAAGGGTGCTGCCAAAATTAAGAAAAACACCCAAGCCTCAGAAAAACTACTTTACCAGGATCTTGATTATTGACATCTTCAATTCTAATAGGCATTCAATTAATATTCATTGCTTTTTAAATTCAGGTGGGGGGATTGAAATTTCTATCCACATGAAAAAATATCTAGGACAATACTTTGAGAAAACAGTTAGATCTCTGTCATAGTCCTTAAATAGAAGCTGTGCAGAGAACAAGCACAATTAAATTTATAGTTTATAGAACCCAAAGGTAATAGCCACTCAACCAGATTTAACCATTCAAATGGTTAAAACTGAGGCTCATTTCCTACCAATTATACACATGTCATTGTACTCTGCAAGAATAGAGTGTATATTGTCATATTATTTTGTGTATCGATTAATAAACGTTTCTTAAAAAAAAAATTAAAAAAAAATAAAGACACTTCACCTGAACTGGGCTTTCCTCTTAAAATGTGTACTCACCTCCGCCCCATTCTAGCCTTCCTTGTAAAGACCTGAGGTATGTGCTCTTTGGCAAGAGCATGACCCTATTCAGGGCATTGAGATCACTTATCACGAATCGGATCATTTCAAAGTTCACATCTTCCCCCATTGCCACCACATCCTTGCTCTCCATGTTCTGTTGTTGCTGTTTCTCCATTTTTATTTCTTATTCTCTTGGAAATATATCAACAGCATGAGATTCAGGCCTCACTGCAATATATAAGTATACATTTATTAGGTTCAGCCAGGCTAAAAGATACTGTTTTAAATACTTTGATAAATTGTACTTCTAGTTAGTAGTTATATTACTCAAATTGCATTTGTATCAGTAATGTTTCATAAAATGAAATGTATCACCTAGTAAAATGTGCCACGAAATACAAAAAAAATGTACGACTGTATGATATATAGGCCTATATGGGTCAAATTCTCAGAAAATGTACAATTTACCTTCACCAATTCTCTCAAATAACCCAAATTTTCAGACGAAAATAACATCAAAACTACAGTTCAACCTAAGCAAACAGATTGCTAGAACCAATGCAATGCCGAATATACTGGAATTTACCGAGTATTGGCCAAATAGGGGAGTTGCATGTCTCACTGCGCTGTCACAGTGCATGCTGGGACAGATTCAGTTCAAGTCTGACATACAAATATTTGGCAATATTTTTTATCAAAAATTGCAAAATTGTTTTCACCAATATTACAGCTTGTATAGATGATTAATGAAAGCCAAATGCATGATGGGAAAGATGAAGTCAAGTGCTATGGAAACATGTAAAACACATGGATATTGGTGATGAACATTGATAAATAGTCCATGCTGAACACAGCATGTTTTTATATATTTTAGACTGTACCATTAGTCCCATAATTCCATGCTCAAGATTCAAAATGGCGGCTATGCAACTCCCCTACCTATCGACTACACTCCTTGCTCATGCAATAATTATACTTTTCGCGCTGCATTTATTTTCATGCACTAAGGTTGATGCACTAAAATAGTGAAAATAACCCACCCAGAAATATTGCAATCCTTTTTTCAAACATAAAATATAGTAAAACTTCTGAAATGTCCTTAATGTTTGCCATCATTGGAATCGGCTTGATCTCATCTTTTAACATATGACGATGTCTCAGAATCCATTTTTTTGCGACTTGTGACTCATTTCTCGTAACACATCATACATAGTGATAGAAAAAATACCAAAAAAAGGGATTCCCACAAGAAAAAAAGACAGGAATACCCATGGGGAGAATTTTTTTTAAAGAAATTGTATTGAGCACATTTTCATGGTACATGATCATCTCATGATACTCAATGGAAAAAATCAATTTAATAAATGGTAAACAAAGGTAGTACAAGTTTAAATCATTTAAGCAGTAATATTACAGTTTCTATATTAGCGAAATGGACGTTCGACGACACCTACTATATTAGTCAATTATTCCTCCATGTTTGGGCTCAAGGAAGTATATCATTGTCAAAGTTTTATATTGACAAACAAAGATTTCTCCATATCAATCATAAAAAATGTACAAACAGCTGTATTAAGTAATAAAAACATCAAAAATACTACAATTCAGTTCAGTATGACTAGTAGAAGTGTGTCATTAATGTGAATTAAAAGTCCCTACCTATATGAAAAGTCAATCCCGTATCCAAATTATAATGAAGCTAGAGAGATGCTAGAGTTGAAGCTAGAGAGATGCTAGACTGCTCCCACAGCAAGGCAAATATTGAATGGCCAACACAAAATGCTGGATGATGGATGATGCTCATCATTGATAAACCATTTCCATCAGATATGCGTGAGAGCAGATTTAGTGTTTGTTTAGTGTTTGTTTAGTGTTTGTCAGGTTTAGGTTTGAGTGGCTGTTGTGGGGGCGGGTTTGAGAGACATGGCAACAGCAGTTATAACAGCAGTAGTTGGGTCAGATTTTCAGAAAATGTACAATTGGCAGCTGTATACATTTAGTAAAATCTGCTAAATTAGGCTCCAATTTGGTCAATACTAGGTAAATTCGAGTATATTCGGCATTGCATTGATTCTAGCAATCTGTTTGGTTAGGTTGAAGTGTATTATGAACGTTATTATGGTCTGAAATTCGGGTTATTTGAGAAGATTGGTGAAGGTGAATTGTACATTTTCTGAAAATCTGACCCCGTTAACTATATAACAATTAGAACGAGTAGAGCCTAGTCGAGTGCACTAAGTTCATAACAAAAGCAAGCTAAATTGAAGACAGAGACTGGCCTTTATTTCATACAATTACTAGGGTGAAGTCGCCAGAAAATGTACAATTCACCTTTACCAATCCTCTCTAATAACCCAAATTTCAGACGGAAATAAAGTTCAAAATACAGTTCAACCTAACCTAACAGACTGCTAGAATCAATGCAATGCCGAATATATACTCGAATTTACCTATACTGCCAATCTGAAAATCTGACCCATATATGTGCGGCAACGGTTATATCGATCGATTCCTTTTAGTAATTTATGGGTCCAACCATCAGGAAATGTACAACAATTATAATTTATTAATATGACCTAGTTTAACACATGCCTTCGAAATACGAATTCATATTTTCATATCTACCTTAGGTGGGAGGTGGTGGAAATGGTGGTAGAATATTAAAGTTGTCAATAGTAGAGATTGTAAGTGGATTATATATTGAAACAATTAAAGCAGAGGGATAAAGCACCAAACAGTGCACCAGCAGCAGCCCGTCAATGTTAGCCATTAGTCCTTTAGTAAAGATTATACTGTAAACAAATGAATGTCACCGAAATTGTGATGTTTTACAGGGAAAAGAAGCATAATTGATGTTTTTTCATTGGACTCCGTTTGATCTCATCTTTTCAAATAGTATGGGTCAGATTTTCAGAAAATGTACAATTGGCAGCTGTACACATTTAGTAAATTCTGCTAAATTAGGCTGCAATTTGGTCAATACTAGGTAAATTCGAGTATATTCGGCTTTGCATTGGTCGATTCTAGCAATCTGTTTGGTTAGGTTGAACTGTATTTTGAGCTTTATTTTCGTCTGAAATGTGGGTTATTAGAGAAGATTGGCGAAGTTGAATTGTACATTTTCTGAAAATCTGACCCATATATCAATTGCAACTTGTGACTGATTTTCCTATGACACATCATAATAATTGTAGATGTTACCACTGCCTCGCCTGTTACTATGTGGGTCAGATCTTCAGAAAATGTACAATTGGCCTTCACCAATCTTCTCAAATAACTCATATTTAAGACAAAAATAAAGTTCAAAATACAGTTCAACCTAACCAGACAGATTGCTAGAATCAATGCAATGCCGAATATACCCGAATTTACCTAGTATTTGACCAAGTGGCACCCTAATTTAGCAGAATTTACTAAATGTGTACAGCTGCCAATTGTACATTTTCCGAAAATCTGACCCATGTATTGTAAATATAGGCAGTAACCATGACAACCCCAGCTGCCTCATTATTAAATCTTGCATAATTGATCATTAGACGAGAAAGTGGGAGTGGAGCTGTTATTTATTTATTTAGCGAAACAAATGGCAACCAATAATATAATAAATAATAAAGGACATGAGTGTGTACAAGGACAGTCTATTTTACAGAATATGGGTCAGAATTTCAGAAGATGTACATTAGTAAAATCAGCTATTAGGTTGCAATGTTGTCAATACTTGGTAAATTCGAGTATATTCGGCATTGCATTGATTCTAGCAATCTGTTTGGTTAGGTTGAACTGTATGTATGTCTTATATTTGGGTTATTTGAGTGGATTGGTGAAGACAAATTGTACATTTTCAGGTGATTTCACCAATATGCGATATTTGATAGGTTGAAATAATCTTTATTGGGAATATTGACCCGCAAATATGTGGCAATAATTCTAATGTCAGTTGAATAACCAATGGTGTTCATGTAAGAGCACGACGTGGGTAATTCGTTTTTAATACTTGCTGTTGTTTCTTTGTTGGTAATTTACTTTTTTTCTTTCTCTTGTTTTCGCCTTAAAACACTGGTATTGTTTATTTTATTGTATTTATGGCTAATATAAGATAACTTTAGCGTCGATACACTCTGAGGTAAAATAAAATTTTAATTTGTAATTTAAAATTTGTTTTTGAATGAAGGTAATATTTTAGTTTAAATGAAGATAAAATCTGGCTATACTGAGAACATCACATGACTACGAAATATATATATGTCTTCTTGAATGAAATATTGTTCAAATCAAATCACAGAGCGGCCTGTGTAATATTTAGAGTTGTAGATAAAGAGAGGAAATCCTATCAAATAACCCAGATCTAATACATAAATCAGGTTCAAAATTCAGTTAAACATAACCAAACAGATTTCTAGAATCAATGCAATGCCGAACATACTCGAATTAGTGAATGAATACAATACAGAATATACCTATTATTTATCAACTTTCACTCTAATTTATCAAAGTTTGATGGATGTGTAGAACTGTAGATTGTGCATTTTCTGAAAATATGACCCATATTGCCTGAATACAATGAAAGAGTCCCTGGGGGAAATTTACCGCAGTGATTAATTCACAGCTTCAATAAAACTTGCATGTGTTTACTTTCAGCTTGGGTAGAGCACCAGAGTAATAACAAATCAAACATTTAAATGGAGATCGATGGAACAAGACTCTCCATGTCTGTAGGCATAACAAAATAATTTTCAAACTTAAGACTAACTTTTCAACATTTTTCATCATCAATTGTTCCTTCGGATACTTTTTTCGGCAATTAATGTGTGTATTATCTACTTAAGATATTAAAAGAGGATCCGGAGAATTCATCTAAATTTACGTATCGCGATTATGGAATTTGTGATTTTTGTTGTAATTTTTATTGTCATATTACCATAGGAAACGCTAGATATTATTCCCATTGTCACAAGGCGTCTTTTTGGTCAAATTGGGGGGTCTAAATCGTTAGTAAGAAGGAGGATTTCACGCCCTTCTGGACATACTATTGTTTTCAAAGACATAGGAGAACGATCCACCTTAAGGTTAACTCCCTAATTAGATCTTCCAGAAAGCACTACATTTCAACCTATCTCGATAACCATGCTAGTGACCCGTCTAAATTCTGGTTCGAAATGAAAAAACTCCTACCAAATAAGAAGAGTAAGGCTCTGTTCTCACTACCTGGAGTCAAATCTCACGACCTCCCCTCGCATGTGAACTCCTTTTTCGCCAATATCGGCCCGCAATTAGCTAGCGCCATCCCAAACCCTCCACCTGGCACCCCGCCTGACACTCACCCTTCTACGCAAAATACGGCTCCCTCATTCAGACTAAAACCCATCCCTGCTCAGGAAGTGGCCGAAATTATCAATAGCCTGGATATCAAAAAACCCTCCGGCATCTCAAACCTGAACACCAGACTGCTCAAAATTGCCATGCAAGTCCTGCTGCCACAATTCACCCACCTTTTCTCCACCTCCATTGAAACTGCGACCTTCCCAAAAGCCTGGAAACTAGCAACAGTTATCCCTCTTCCAAAAGTGAAATCACCACATTCCCCTTCCGACCTCAGACCAATCTCCCTCCTACCTGTCCCAGGTAAAGTCCTAGAACGCATTGTACATTCACAAACCTATGACCACCTCGAAACTTTCGGCCTTTTACACCACAAACAACATGGCTTCCGCACAGGTAGATCAACCCAAATAGCTTTATCAGAAATTATCGATGACATCACCAATAACTGTAACAATAAACAACCAACAATAGCCCTTTTTATCGATATGAAAAAAGCCTTCGATACAATAGACCACTCAATTCTGACCAACAAACTCTCAGCCATTAACTTCCATCATGAGACTATTTTATGGTACTCAAGCTATCTTGAAGGAAGGTCGCAAAAAACCAAAATTGGGGACACCATATCCCCCCAAGCCTCTCTCTCCACAGGCGTCCCTCAGGGGTCCATCTTGGGCCCGCTTCTATTCAACCTCTATATAAATTCTCTCCCCTCCTATATCACCTCCACTAACCCCTCTCCTATCTCCTGTCAACTCTATGCTGACGATACTGTCCTCTACACGTCAGCCCCAGACATCAACGACGCCGCCAAGGCCCTCAATGCGTCAATTCCGCACCTAGCAAACTGGTGCGGAATTAACAAACTGACGATTAATGCTAATAAGACCAAAGTCATGGTACTATTCCCTCCCCTGAAACCCAGTACCCCACCAGTCATTGACCCTCTACAATTTGCCATCAATGGCACCCCAATTGCCGTAGTCAATGAATTTAAGTATTTAGGGTCCACAATTGACGACCGTCTAAGTATCACCCCTCAAATCAAACTAACCCTCAGGAACACAAATGCTGCTATTGCCACCTTTGCAAAAATCAGACCCTTCCTCTCACATAACATAGCCTTCAGGATACTAAAAACCATGATCCTCCCACACCTCGAATTCAATTCCTGCTTTCTAGACATGGCAAATGCCACATCCAAGGCTAAACTAGAAAGAACCCTCAGAAGAGCTGTCCGCATTGCCTCCCTATCTAGGAGAACAAGCAATGTCGATGAAATTATGTCCCAAAACAACCTCCTCCCTCTACAAACTAGACGCACCCTCCAACTCCTCCTCCTAATGCACAGGAGGGCCCACAGCGGGCCCCACCAAACCCACCTACCCCTAACATAACCCGGGACACTAGGGCCTCCTCCATCTATAACCTCCCCATTCCTCGCCCGAAAAGAGAGGCGTGCAGACGTGCACCTGCCTACTCAGGAGGCACCCTCTGGAATGAGCTGCCCAAATCAGTAAAAAATGAACATGACCCCCGATCATTTAAAACAAAAGCCCTACAAATCCTGAAATCAGGCCGTTGAGGTGACTCAACTATAGGCAATTATCACCCCTCTAAATACTGTATTTAATCGCTGAAACCCTAGTCATTTCTGTCTAATATTTTCTTGCATTTGCACACTGATTTGAGGTACTGTTTATTACCTAGCATTGTTCTGTAGTATATAGTATCAACTTCGAAACTTCAATGACTCTTATGTACTACACCGTACTGCATTATATCGTATCAGCTAATTCTCCAGATAATGTAGTATTTTGTCCAAGTATTATACTGTAATATATTGTATCAACTTGTAGCTTTCAATTACTTCCATGTATTGCATTGTTCTGTATTGTATTATATTGTATTCACTAGTAAACGTAGTATATTTTTTTTTTCTATCCACATATGTTAATCGAAGTAGACTGCAGCAGCAGGTAGAACGCCACAGACTTATATTGTGTTACCTGTTCTCGACTGTATCGTGCATATTTTGTCTTGAGAAGCTGGATAAATAAAATCATTAAAAAAAAAAAAAAAAGTCAAGGCCTTAAAGGTGGCCCCTATAAATTTAATAAAGAGTTTGAATATATGGCGTTTAAGTAAATAAATGAGTAGTTTTATACAACAAAAGACGCAACACACAAACAAAAGGATCGTCACTGCCCAGCAAGCTCTCGTCGAGTGAAGACAAAATTGGTTTTCGTTTGTTTGAATTGCTTATTCCACGATTTGATCATGTTTGGCTGGGATGAAAAATAATACTAAATAACTAAATAATTTTCAAAGATTAAAGCCCATGCTACTTGTTTATCATGAGATTTGACAAGGTGGTCGATACCCAGCTCTAGTGAGTGGGATGCTGTGTATTAAGGGTGGTCTCCACTGGCTGTGGTAAGCTCTGCGATAAGCTCTGCGGTAAGCCTTGCATGCAACGGTGCTGTGATGGTGAGATATGACAAGGCCCTGCCTTCATGGCCAGTGAATCGTGTAGGCAAGAACCTTGTCATTCATCTCCACCTATAGAACCAGCACAAACCATCGCAAGGCTTAACGCAGAGCTTAACGCAGCCAGTGGAGACCACCCTTTATTCATAATGAAATATAGGTGCTAGTATTGATACGTCACACCCTTCAGGTGTACCATGGAATTCTGTTAAGTTGATTGCCGTTGAAACTATTGTTCTTGGACTGAATTGGACGGAATTGTATTTCTATGCGCCTGAAACTCTTTTTTGTGATGTAGTATGTCGATGCCTTGTGCATTTATTTCTTATTAAAATGTTCATTTCATACTATTTTTGTTTAGTGTAATACTTAGTTGTAGACAATCTGTCGATTTATGTAAATCTCTATTTCTTATTGTCTTGTTTAGCTTCAACTGGGAATAGTGTGTACAAAATGTAAATACAAATGCAAATCGACTTGTGATCTTGACTGAGCAGAACAGAACAGAGCTGCCACCTGGTGTCAATATCCAGTACCAGAGGAAGGTTCCCCTCGCGTCAATATTCAGTTCCATAGGGAGCTGCCACCTGGTGCCAATATTCAGTACCATAGTGAGCTGCCCCCTGGTGTCAATATTCAGTACCATAGGGAGTTGCCACCTGGTGCCAATATTCAGTACTATGGGGAGCTTCCACCTGGTGCCAATATCCAGTACCATAGGGAGCTGCCACCTGGTGCCAATATTCACTACTATAGTGAGCTGCCACCTGGTGTCAATATTCAGTACCATAGGGAGCTGCCACCTGGTGTCAATATCCAGTACCATAGGGAGCTGCCACCTGGTGTCAATATTCAGTACTATAGGGGGCTTTCCCTGGTGTCAATATTCAGTACCATAGAGAGCTGCCACCTGGTGCCAATATCTAGTACCATAGGGAGCTTCCACCTGGTGTCAATATCCAGTACTATAGGGAGCTGCCACCTGGTGCCAATATTCAGTACCATAGAGAGCTGCCACCTGGTGCCAATATTCAGTACCATAGTGAGCTACCCCCTGGTGCCAATATTCAGTACTATAGGAAACTTCCCCCTGGTGTCAATATTCAGTATAAGACGCGATTTGATAAGATTCTAGGATGTTTTTCTTGCATGTAGACCACGTTATATCAACAGAAGTAGTTTATAGGGGTTACTTCGATTCCAGAAAGCATGGCCGTCCATCTAGTGGAGAATACGCGAAGTGCACCAGTGTTTAAGCTCCATAGAGTGTGGTGACACCTATAGGCCTAATCACGTCTAAAAGCACTTATCCCCTCCGTTTTGAATGGTCGTAGTAGTTGTAACGCCCTCGAATATTTCCATCAGGCAATAGACCACTACGACCACCCAAAACCTCGGGGATTAATGCAATTTAGAATCGATTTGATGAGATTCTGGGATGTTTTTATTCTCTATAGAACCCCGCTACGAGCTTCCGTCTCCAGGGAACACTGGTCGGCTGATATCTATAGTTCTTTGTCATTTCCGGCGATTAATCCAAGCGGTGGCCGTATTCGAATGTTGATATAAAAAAAACGGGACCTTGTGTAAAGACGAAATCTTCAGGACATCTTAATCAATATGATTTCTTATGATATCTGAAATCTTGTTGTCTTCCCATGATTCCTTCATAGAGAAATGTTAGTAGGAATGTCGCAAGGATGAAAAATAAAGCTGCCCAGGCAAGACTCAAACATCCAACCCTTGGCACTGAAGGCGAACGCTCTGCCACTGAGCTATGCATGTAACTCTCTTCTAAAAGCAATAATTCCCTTGGTTTTGTCTGCTCGCAGGTACTGTAGCCTGACGAAAGTTCTCGGGCAAGCCCTTGAACTTCCCTCAGGCTACAATACCCTCGAGCAGACAAAACCTCGGGAATTATTTCTTAAACCATAGTGAGCTTCACCCAGACCAGTCTATGCGGCATAGAGGATCTGAACCATGACATGAGCCCACATGCAAGGAAATATAGACTGAACTATGTATTATTTGTCTTCTCTGTTTGATTGATTGCATTAATTACAGGTGCATTTATTAAAATAAAATAGTCAGCGCCCTGCTCGAGATATAGTTCCAAGTCCATTGGCCTGGCTTTCCATTTTGGGGGATTTATATAAACCCACAATCCCAAATATACATCATAAATTTTATCTGGTCAGTAGGTCTCTTTTTTTATCGACTTCCATTTTCGTTTAAATGTTCGTCGCTGGAGTATAACCATACAATTATAATAACTAGATCGATATATTCTAAACCTTGCTTTTAATTATATAATTATAATATAATTTTAATTACATACAGACTTACAGAATGATACACACACGACCACTACAGTTGATATGTTTTTGTCCAACATCTGATCGTTATTCAATGGACACACATTAAAATATAACCAATGCATCGAAATAAACGTTCCGGGGACATAACAAAGGGAAGAGATTCTTGGCTTTGTGCCTTTAAATAAACATTTCTTTTGTGTTTTTATCTTACGATTCAAAAGAAATCTATTTTGGTACTTTGTCTGTCTGAAGTGTTTTCTTCATTTTATATTTTTTTCTGTTATTTTCTGTTTTCAGTCGTCACATATATGGGGAACATAGTTGCTATGTTTTTTTAAATACTGGTATAAATATGGTATATATGTATACTATGCTGCTACCTGAATTAAATCACCTAGCAACTCCCAAACAACCGGTACCTCACTGTCCAGCAAGCACTCATCTAAAAAGACGAGAACATCTTTCTTTTGTTTGAATTGTTTATTCCACGATTTGATGATGTTCCTCTTGAGACTTCAGTCCTTACAGTACAAAATATTCCATAGGGCTATCACATGTAATGTATATCTAAAGCAAATTAACATTAAAGGACTCTGACATATGCCCATATTGCGCTGAGGTGGACACTATTATTTACTTCTTCTTTTGCGGCCCAAGGGTTCTTGACTTATGGTAGAGAATCGCAGACAAATTAGATTTAGATGTTGTCGGTGGGGACTAATTTGCAGGATTTCCCAAGAGAAACAATGGCTTTACTGGGGCTAAAAAGTCTGAATGTCAGTACAAACTTCATTAATTTATTTTCTTATGTATTAGAGCATATATATATCCATAGAAGAATATTAATCCATGAAAATGACTTTCAATAATCTGTGTAATGAAATAAGTAGGAAGTTCGATATTATAAAGAAGGCCAGGAGCACTAGCTTTCCAACCCGCCATAAGTACCAAGAATGGGAAAAGTTTATTAAGGTGTGGTAGAAACTTTCTGGATGGTTGGGCTTGTTTCCATCAGTTCGTTGTGAAACGTTCAGAAGAGGAGTCCTTTCTTGCTGGCAATATGACCCTGTCTGGCCCGGAATGTTGTTGCGAACATTATGCAAATGTAGACAGGTTTGCGAATGGGGCGAAGAAGATGTTCGCTTCAGTTTGTTATTACATACGTGTGCGATTTCACGGGTGCTATTTTGGGGGGCTATTCGAAATGTCAAATAGCACCCGGGTGCGATTCGAACCGACCTACTTTCAGGGGTCATGTGACTAGATTGACCAATGAGAAGCCTAGAATCATATCGTCTGCCTCGACCCGGTTTAAAATGTATTTTGACGACAATATGCGAGATTTAGCTAGATTTTGTATTGTCCAAAGTTGCAAAGAATATAATTTGTCAAAATGAAGCATTTAATCGGAAATTTGAACGTTTACCGTCTGCCTCCACTGCACATGCTGTTGAATCAACTTGTGACAGTCACAGTGAAAGCAGCAATGCTGACACGGCCATGTGTTCACTAGCTTAGAGTTT
This sequence comes from Sthenelais limicola, assembly GCA_942159475.1. Lineage (NCBI taxonomy): Eukaryota > Metazoa > Annelida > Polychaeta > Phyllodocida > Sigalionidae > Sthenelais > Sthenelais limicola. The sequence continues at coordinate 15,531,142 of OW804096.1, read as the reverse complement.
GTTGACATTGTTTGTGAACGGTCTCATGACTTCCGCATGATGGCTTTCACCATCATGCTCAGTTTAAGACCGATGTCCGCAAACTCGATGGAAACCAAGATAAAATGTCATTAAAATCATCTTCTCTTGTTGATTACGTATGAAACAAATATCAAATGGCCTGATGTACGTTTTGAAATGATCGAGACGTCGGGTCAAATCGTACAATATCCCCGGATATAAGTATAATACCTGCTCCACTATTGCGAACATATGGGTGATTGTCTGGTTTCATTCACAAGGGCAATCACATGACTTTCACTTAGTTTAAATGTTATATGTGATGTGTTAAAGAAAATAAAGGGTGGTCTCCACTGGCTGTGGTAAGCTCTGCGGTAAGCTCTGCGGTAAGCCTTGCGATGGTGCTGTATTGTTGAGAAGTGGCGAGGTCCTGGGGCATCTGCTTTGCAGGCCTCTCAAGATATCCCCACAATGGTAATAATGTACTAAAAGTTAGGGGATGCGTTAGTCTTGTATTGGTGCGTTCTGGTTGCTAAAGGGTGGTCTCCACTGGCTGCGATAGGCTCTGCGGTAAACCTTGCGATGGTTTGTGCTGGTTCTGTAGGTGGAGAGGAATGACGAGTTCCTGCCTACATCGTACACTGGCCATGTAGGCAGGTATGGCAAGCCATTTGTGTAAGAATTAGACAAACACTGTTTATCAACAGACAAACACTGTTTGTCAACAGACAAACACTGTTTGTCTAATTCTTACACAAATGGCTTGCCATAGTATGGACCTCACTACTTCTCACTATCACAGCACCATCGCAGGGCTTACCACAAAGCTTACCGCAACCAGTGGAGACCACTGTTAAATCTCGCTAATGTGCTACATTGGCCTACTCCACTGTAGGAATAGATGATGCAATGCCTAATAATAAGAGCAGTAGAATCACTTGATTGCAGATATTCTTTTATTTCACTTTTGTTATCTCATAGTAAAGATCCTTAGCCAGTCGTCTGTCCAGTGAGTCCCAGATATGATAAGAAGCTCTTATGTCAATTAAAAGGAGTCATTCTAAGACAATATACCACATATTTCTATTATTTTATATAATTATATTGGTCAGATTTTCAGAAAATGTACAATTCACCTTCACCAATCCTCTCAATAACCTAGATTTACGACAAAAATAAGGTACAAAAAAGGTACAGTTTAACATAGCAGAGCAGATATATTAAACCAACACAAAACCAAATATACCCTAATATACTCGGTATTTAACTTTTTTTTAGCAGAATTTAGCAGAATTTACTGAATGTATAGAGTTGCCAATTGTACATTTTCTGACGGTCTGACCCATATGTTATATAAACCTATTAAAAGGCGCTGGGGTGCAAGAAAAGTTGACATTAAAATCAAGTGGGAACTACTGAGAAGATCACACAATCCTAACCATCATGGTCGTTGCCTTCAGTGCATACCTCCTGGTTTCATTGAGTGAGCGCCAGAAGTTGTGCTGAAACCACTTATTCACTAGGGTTATGTTAGAAGTGTATCGCCCATTTAGGGAGGAGTTCCCGCACCCGTCATACCACCAGGCCCCGTGTCTGTTTACACTACAGTCGTCCTCGTCGTCCCTATCTGGCGTACTAAACTGCTTTCCATTGTGCCTCTCTGTAAGGCTATCACCTGGGAGAAGATATAAAGCAAAGAGTAAGTTTTATTGTCATATTGAGTGAGTGAGTGAGATTGCTTTACGCCCTTATCAACACATTGAAGGGTTATATCAAGGGCGGGAGAGCTGAGAGGGAGTGAGTGAGCCCTTATCAACACATTTACTATGGTTATATAAAGGGCGGGAGAGCTGAGAGGGAAGCAGTTTATGATCATACACAGGAAATAGAGATAGAGAAGAAGGGAGAGAGAGACAGATTGTTGGTCGTAATTTTCAAATTATTTTAAGATGACCTGTACAGTAATTCTGACTAGCTTGATCGGTGTAGGTAGGTCCAAAGTATGTGTTTCTGCGGGCGGTGGCAGATGAACCCGGGGAAAAAACGGAAGAAAAGTGAAATATAGGCGATCCAGGCCTTAGTGGCATTAGAATTGGTGTATGGGGCGCCGTCTGTTAAGCTACGCTTTTGCCTGCAAAAGGCGGAATTGGCGCGATTGGTCAAGGGCGGGAGAGCTGAGAGGGAGTGAGTGAGTGAGTGAGATTGGTTGTTTTTGTGAGGACTCTTCTGAGCGGACTCTTTCATTAAAGAGCCTATTCTAATGATAGTAAACACTAGGACACCCAATATATATAAATTTCTATATTTTAAGTTTGATATTTTATAAGTTTGCAATGTTTCTGGATGGATAAGATGCTTATAATGGTAATATTTGTGTGAATAGACCTAGGCCTATTACTACGCATCGCGCTGTTCTACCATCGTTGTGAGGGGGAAACTAAGTTGAGAAAAATAGCTCAAGTTCCGAATCAATTTTAGACACTGTCACAGCTTTAAATCTTTTTAAAATAAAGTAATGGTTTGAAAAAAGGTAGGCATCGATAATAATGAAAGGATTTTAGTTTATTAATTCATTTGATAGATATATTACACGTCTATCTGTGTTGAAAGTTACGACGATCTGACAACCAGTTCATGTTGTTGTCAGTTGGCCACTGCGGGAAAATCCCTCACGTTTTCGAATCAATGTCCATCCTTTTCACAGCTTTAAACACTTTTAAACCCACACTATCCCTTTAACAAATGGTAGACTAAATACATATGAATGTATGTTAGATTATTTCCTTCTTTTTGATCTAATTTCACCGTTCGACCTCCTGTTCTGTCAACGTTGACAACTGATCAGTCCAATGGCGTGATTCCCCTCAGGTGGCCCTACACGCTGTGATAGGCGCCTTCAGAGCGTGGAGTTGTATTCAACGGCAATGCGTATATAATAAAAGGATATATTTAATACAATGTCCTGAAATTTATTACACAGATTTTTTTACTATGAGTGCTAAACCCCCTAAAAATCAGAACATTTCAATAAAGAGTTCGTGTGATAAAACATCTTGAAAAATATCAATAATTTTGCGGCGTGTGACTTATCTTCCTGAAACACATCACATATTCTGTCTTTTCTCATTTGTCTTTTTGTCCACTTATGTCTTTGGATGATACTTGATGAAGACTTCACTCAGTAACAATACTGATATGCCCTTTCTGTCGTACATGCCCAGATTTTGTCCATTTTTTTCCTGACTGTTTTTTTTTTTTTAAAAAAAAAGGTTTTATTCAGATTTCCTGCCATCGAGGCTCTTACAATTCTAAATGACAAAATCTCCGCGTCCCTTTGTATTTTATATTTATTTTTGGTTTTCATATTTTTCTAACACTCTCTTCTTAACCGCTGGACATATTAAGGGTACAAAAACTCTTGTATACCGAATAATAGTGAAGGTTCATTTGCTAAACAGTTTCTACCCATTCTATTTCTCTGACGAGATTATTCCAAACACTATTTTTGTTTTTCGTTCTCCCATGAACATCTCATTGTACTCTTGTATCCTTACATTTCCTGACTGTTTTTGTATATTGGCTATGATAAAGTATCACGAATCTCCTCGGACTGTAGTAAAAGGATGCTGCCTGGGTAATGGTTTTTATGTTTTGAGTTTAATATTGATTGATGTTTAGTCTAAAAAAATTCATTTGTATAAGACAAGTACATATGTATTGTATGAAGTTGTAATCTAAAAATATACTGTAAAGAGATAACTATATCCAAAGCTCCAAAACGAAGGAGTGACATATATTAATATTAAGATATTAGACGTTGTATTGAAATATTGTGATGTCAGAAATATAATTATGGTTGTAATGATTTGAAAATACCATAGTGGTAAAATGAAACTTCTGGAAATACGAAATGAATACTGATAATACCATAAGCAATATCCTCGAATATGGTCTGGAAAATCCATGACCTAATGTTATATTACGGATGAAAACTAAGTAACTATGTTAGAGAATAAGACCGACATCATAAGTTTATAAAACTTTTTATTTGAAGGAGTAGTAACCATATGGACAGTCGGGAACACCTGCGAATGGGCAGATGGTTCAACACCAATTCTGATTATTACTCTGTAACTGTTTGAATCTGATTTGAATAAAAGTATTATATATATATATGCGTGTGCTTCAATTCTATAATTTAATGGCTTTCTCATGGCTTGATAGATATATTTGTTTTTTCGCTTCACTTGATGTAATGAATGTATTTGTGTAAAATTTTTCTAACCGCCAGCCTGGAATGAAAATAGTGTGTAACTGCATAATTTCACTCTGCTGAAAAAACATATTTAAACCAATATCATATGTGATGTGTTTCAGGAAAATGAGTCATAAGTCGAAAAAAATAGATTTTGAGATACTATTATATTTGAAAAGATGGATCAAGCTGATTCCAATGATAGTAAACAGTCTAATAAAATAATAAGTATTTCTAGATTTTAAGTTTTGAAAAAAAATGTTTCCAATATTTCTGGGGGTCATTAAGCAGTAAAGTAAATGTAGTCCATATGAGGATCTTTAAAACGAAAGGATATATTACATAGATTGTCTTGACTATAAGTGACACACTCTCCAAAAATCAGAAGATTCCAATAATGTGATCTTGTGAAAAAACCGCTTTGAAAAATATCAATTTTGCGTCTTGTGACTCATCTTCCTGAAACACATCATTATGACATGTCCTGACAAGTGACCTCCATGTCCCTGGATCCCTTGTCTCTTCTTAAAACTGGGTTTGGATGGATGTGAATCAGGTGACCCGGGGATTGAAAGGATGTCCTATATTTTCAGAAAATGTACAATTGACAGTTCTACACATTTAGGGACTTCAGCTAAATTAGGCTGCAAAATGAAGAATACCGGGTGTATCTGAGTATATTTGGTATCGAGTTGATTTTAAGTATCAGTGCTGTTATGTTAAACTGCATTTTGAAGCTCATCTCTGTCTTAAATGTGGGTTATTTGAGAGGATTGGTGAAGGCGAATTGTACATTTTCTGAAAATCTGACCCTAAAACTGGGTTTGGATGGATGTAAATCAGGTGACCCGGGGATTAAAGGATGTCCTCCCCAGGACGTATGTTGGAACATGTTCGTGTCCGTGTATTCACACAGAAACACATGGGTCAGATTTTCAGAAAATGTACAATTCAACTTCACTAATCTTCTAAAATAACCCACATTTCAGACGAAAATAAAGTTCAAAATGCAGTTCAACCTAACCAAACATATTGCTAGAATCAATGCAATGCCAAATATTCTCCGATTTACCTAGTATTGACTAAATTGTAGCCTAATTTTCTAGAATTTATTAAATGTGTACAGCTGCCAATTGTACATTTTCTGAGAATCTGACACATATATATACATGGACCCCAGGGAAAAACGCATAAATTGGGACTGTGCAACTAACTGGTCGTCAACAGCTATATTAGAATAAATGAATAAAAAAACTTAAAAAAAAACGTACAAAATTTAATAGGCCATAATATATAATGATGTGTTTCAGGAAAATGAGTCATAAGTCGCAAAAATGATATTTTTCAAAGTGTCTTTTTCACAAGATCACATTATTGGAATGTTCTGATTTTTAGAGAGTGTATGTATCAAATTACAGGACAATCTATATAATATATCCTTTCGTTTTAAAGGTCCTCATATGAACTACATTTAGATACTTTACTGTTTATTGACCCCCAGAAATATTGGAAACTTTTTTTTCAAAAATTAAAATATCAAACTTAAAATCTAGAAATACTTATTAAATTATTAGTATTTTTACTATCATTAGAATCGGCTTGATCCCATCTTTTCATATATAATGGTATCTCAAAATAAATTTTTTGCGACTTATGACTCATTTTCCTGAAACACATTACAATTATTATGGGGTTTATCATTCCTACCTGCATCGCCTGAGTAGCCATCAACACTCAGGAAGAAGCCATCCCCCTCGGAACCAATACTGAAACTTGAATATTCAGCATAAGACGTTGTCGTAGGTTCTTCGAATGGTATCATCTCCACGCGAAGTGTCAGATTATAGTGAGTGGAAAGTTGGTGAAGGTGCCGTAGACCCAGCCAGTGTTCCCCGTCAACATCACCAAAACCACTGGCATAAGCCTCCCAGTCTCTATAGAAGTCAAGGCTTCCATTATATCTCCTCTGGAATACCTGTGGAGAGGAAATAGGGGAGTTGCATAGCCGCCATTTTGAATCTTGATTCGCATGGAATTATGGGACTAATGGTACTGTCTAAAATCTATAGAAAACATATTATGTTCAGCATGGTGTATTTATCAATGTTTTAATGTCAATATCCATGTGTTATACATATTTCCATGACACGCCTTCATCTTACCCATCATTCATCTGGTTTTCATAGATCATTTATACAAGCTATGATATTGGTGAAAACATTCTTGCAATTTTCGATAAAATATTGCCAAATATTTATATGTCATGTTTCATCAGAATCCAACCCAGCATGCACTGCAGTAGACATGCGCATAGAGACATGCAAGTCCCCTATTGGAAGTCAATTCAAAGACCTTTAATAGGGGAGTTGCATGTCTCACTGCGCATGTCTCTTACAGTGCATCATGGGATGGATTCTGTTGAAATCTGACATGCAAATATTTGGCAATATTTCTTTATCGAAAAAAATGTTCACCAATATCAAAGCTTGTTTAAATGATATATGAAATCCAAATGAATGATGGGAAAGATGGAGATTTGTGTTGTGGAGATTTTCAGAAAATGTACAATTAGCAGTTCTACACATTTAGGACATTCTCCTAAATTAGGCTAAAAAATTAAAAAGACCTGGTATATCTGAGTATATTTGGTATCGCATTGATTTAAAGTATCAATTATGTTATGTTAAACTGCATTTTGAAGCTGATTTTTGTCTTAAATGTAGGATATTTGAGGGCATTGGTGAAGGCGAATTGTACATTTTCTGAAAATCTGACCCAATATCGACATTTATATCTACGCCTCCAAGAGTGTGCGAAATTACAGCGAGCAATTAAATTTACACTTGGTTAAAGTTTGCTGCGACATATAACTCCACAGCAAAAAGATTATTCAAACCCTGGAAAGATATCTACATCAATTTGTAAACCTAATCGCTAATGACAGGGATAAATAGGCAGAAGAGTGAATAGAAAAACATGAAAACTAGAAAAAAATATAAAAGGAAACAAAAAGTTTCAGAAAAAGGTCCTGTCGAATATAGTATAGAAATAACCCTACGCATACTAAGGTATAGTAATATCAAAAAGTAAAAACTTGGTCTTTTATAGGCACCCATTTGTGATGTGTTTCAGGAAAATGAGTCATAAGTCGCAAAAAATAGATTTTGAGATACCATTATATTTGAAAAGATGAGATCAAGCCAATTCCAATGATAGTAAACAGTCTAATAAACTAATAAGTATTTCTAGATTTTAAGTTTAATGTTTTCGTTTTTGAAAAAAGATTTTCCAATATTTCTGGGGGTCAATAAACAGTAAAGTAACTAAATGCAGTCCATATATGAGGACCTTTAAAACGAAAGGATACATTACATAGATTGTCTTGAAACTTGATACATCGATTGATAAGTGATAAACCCTGCATAAACTAGAACATTCCAATAATGTGATCTTGTGAAAAAAAACACTTTGAAAAATATCAATTTTGCGACTTATGACTCATTTTCCTGAAACACATCACATTTGTTAATTGTTATAATCGTTGTGATACACCAATGTTTAAAATGTCTCTTTGAATAATAAAGATCCGATGTTGGACCAAAAAAAAATAATTTTACACTTGGTTGCCGACTCTCCTTTTCAAGGTTAGATCTGCTAATGTGTGGACTGCACAGAAATTCTCCTTTGTGCTTTCTATTTGAACATAAATGTACATAATGAGGTTCAAAACAACACAACCGAATAGATTATTTGAATCAATGCAATACCAGATATACACAGTTGTATCCAGTATTGACCATTTGTCTAATTTAGCATGATTTACTAAATGTTTAGAGCTGCTGATTGTACATTCTCTGACGAGCTGACCCTTATACATTATGCTGTTTGGACCAAATAATATTATATGGGTCAGATTTTCAGAAAATGTACAATTGGCAGCTCTACACATTTAGTAAATTCTGCTAAATGAGGCTGCAAATGGGTCAATACTACGTAAATTCAAGTATATTCGGCATTGCATTGATTATAGCAATCTGTTTGGTTAGTTTGAAGTGTATTTTAAACTTTATTATCGTCTGAAATTTGGGTTATTTGAGAGAATTGGTGAAGATGAATTGTACATTTTCTGAAAATCTAACCTATATAGAGAGTGTGTGTGACAGACAGGGAAGCAATGAGAAACATAGTGAGACAGAGCGTTAGACACAAAGAGAAATGGAGGTAGATGATATAAGTAATGAAAACCCCAGTAAATATCACTCCATCACATAATTTGAAGTACTTAGTTTATTCCTATACCCAACGCGTTTTGGCCCAATATATGTAACAATTACACTATTCTCAGAATTTGCTGGTAAATTTACAAAAGGTTAACAATATGTCATGACATTTCTCAGATTTTCTCTCTATATTTACCCTTATATGAATCTTTTCTTTTGTTTATTAAACTGGGCGGTCACTCGACCATCACAACTAGTGCCAATCACATGCTTATTGATTGTGTTTGACTACAACTATATATATAAATATAACAAAACAAATCAGTAAATGGATCAAGGAACAATGAACTGTACCCTCTTCACTCTAAACAACAAATCCTATAGGAAACAACAAACTATATTTCAGGACAACATACCAGAAGAAAAATATCTTATCTTATCTTATCTTATATTATATTATCTTATATATCAATACAAAGTAAATAATCCACTTGCCATCCAATATCCGTCATCCCTTCTGAGGCACAAGGCATAATAACTTGACTGGCCCACTAAAGTTGTATTAGTAATTCTAGTTACACCAGGCGTTGAAACCATGCCACAATGCCGGAATCCTGAATAATAGACACCAATGAAAAATAAAAAAATTAATAGACACCAATCTAAGTTCATTCATTATAGATTTACATAGATGAAAGTGTATGAACGAATACAAAGTTTAACACAAATGGGAAAGATCTTGACTATACGGGTCAGATTTTCAATTATGTGCAATTGGCAGCTGTACACATTTAGTAAATTAGGCTGCAATTTGGCCAATACTAAGTAAATTCGAATATATCTGACATTGCATTGATTCTACCAATATGTTTGATATTAAAGGTTAAACAGCATTTTGAACTTTATTTTCGTCTCAAATTTGGATAATTTGAAAGGATTGGTAAAGGTGAATTTTACATTTTCTGGCGACTTTGCCCACATAGCCAAGGAGTGGAATTACACTTACCTATTTCACAATTGATGCCCTCATAGCCCTGTGCACAGAGACAGGTGTAGTCATCGACCAAATCAACGCATATACCTCCATTCATGCACGGTGCAGAGGCACACTCATCTGTATCTGAAATATGTGATGTGTTTGAAGAAAATGTGTCATAAGTCACAAAAATAGATTTTGAGATAATAATATCAACCTAACCAAACAGATTGCTAGAATCAATACAATGCCGAATATACTCGGATTTACCTAGTATTGACCAAATTGCAGTCTAAATTAGCGGATTTTACTCCACGTTGGTGTATGTATCACATGCTATTTGTATGGGCGGGAGTAGTTTGGTAATCTATCTGGAAATCCATGCATGAAAGATGGGGGTAGTAACAAAGGCTCCCATTGGTTGATACAGTCACCTGATCATATTATCAGATCACAGCTTTCTCCTGGGTTTTGGGCGGCTGGTCCAAACATAAGTCAAGATAAGATCGATGACTGTGTTTGTTTTTGTAAGTAAAATGTCTTGTTATTCTTTAATATACTTGAACATAGCAACGTGGGAGTAAATATAGTACCTAAATTCGAATGTGGTACTCGGGACACTTTTGCACTGGCCTCGATGTTTTGTTTTTTTCATAAACCACTCGCCTATCGGCTCGTGGGCCACGAAAAAAAACAAACATCTCGGCCAGTGCAAAAGTTCCCTTGTACCACATTCTCATTAGGTACTATCTATTTACTTAATGTGTACAGCCACCAATTATACATTTCCTGAAAATCTGACCCATGTACAACTAGTCAGTCTTTGTATGGATGTTTAACACATGTGTTTTTATTCATGTGTTATTAGCCTTAAATGAATAAAAATAAAATGTGTGTGAATTGCTCTCACATTCACTAGGAACAACACAAAAGAAAATCATCCATGTACGACACAAAAGAGAAAAATAATGAGTAAAGTCATGTTCAGAAAATGTACAATTGGCATTTAGGAAACTAGCCTGGAGAATGAAGAATACCAGGTATATCTGAGTATATTTGGTATCACATTGATTAAAAGTATCAGTTCTGTTGTGTTAAATTGTATTTCGAAACTCATCTTTGTCTTAAATGTAGGTTATTGAGAGGATTGGTGAAGGCGAATTGTACATTTTCTGAAGATCTGACCCATATGATGAAATGCGACTGAATAAACATATATATGCATGTAATATTTGATATATATATTATTTATGTATTATTTATACATTATTGATATATGTAATATTTACTGATGGATTCGGGCAGATTGCCTTGAATCGCTTAAATAAATTTGTGTGTGCATGTCAGCATTTTCTGTTAAATATGAAAATAAATTTCTTTAAAAAAACAGATACAAAATTGAGACGAAAATAACTTTTAGTTTGTCCAACCCACCTTGCTCACATGTATCTCCAATGTAACCAGGGAGGCATTCGCAGTAGTAACCATCCACCTTGTCCAGACATGTGGCACTGTTGAGGCACGGGCTGGACGAGCATTCATCAATGTCTGCAACAGGTGCATGATGTCATAATATAGTTCACAAGGTCTTCATCAGGTAGAGAGTGAGTGAGATTGGTTGCTTTACGCCCTTATCAATACATTTAATATGGTTATATCAAGGGTGGGAGAGCTGAGAGGGAGTGAGTAAGTGAGATTGGTTGCTTTACGCCCTTATCAACACATTTAATATGGTTATACCAAGGGTGGGAGAGCTGAGAGGGAGTGATTAAGTGAGATTGGTTGCTTTACGCCCTTTCCATCTACAACTTGCCATCTATGCCCTATGTCTACAAGCAGTGGTCGTTCTCCAAGCGATGCACAGATGTTCATTACGAGTGGGGTTACGCAGCCAGCTAAAACACAATGCCTGGCTAAATGAATTAGTTTTAGAACCTGACATTTATTATCGAACGTTTATTGCAAATGGGATCTGCAACGGTTTTAATATCATGGATCCAGATGTGAAATTTCCTGGATACCGTTGTGACAATTACAAGTCAGTTTTAGTTGAACCAGCTTTCACCTTTATTGACCGTCTTAAGCACGATATCCACTTACACACCAACCGTCCACTGAGCGGTCACCATCGGACGGTCACCCATGCATCCGTCCGACGTGCAAGTGGATTTCATTATCATCATTTCTTGATTCATTATCAAGTAGTGTTTTTCACATAGTTTCATTATCCTATGCTAGATGTGCAGGAATATTTTGGGGTAAATGCAACATTGTACATCACACATATTTACTATCCTCACAATACAAGGAATCTAATATTAATCATTTTTCCCCAATGGGGATTCCAGTATTACTCTTTAGGGTTGATTATTTCCTTACAAATGGGAGTAGCCTTTCCAAATTCTCAGGATGTACCCAGGGCTACCGGTATATGGTCAATTCCACGTATGTACGTAGGACTGGTACCATATAATCTGGTTTTGCTGAGCTATCCCTGGTAGTACTTACATGATTTAACATTTTTATTTAATATAAACATTTAATAGTAGGCCGTATTTCACGAAATACTTATGAACTTTATTCCTCAGGGGCTTTTAGCAATAAAGACATAGTATCTGGTTATGCAAATGCTTTGAAATCGACCCTTATTCAAAGTCTGCATGAAAGTACTACTGCTCGACGGTCAATATCTGCCACCATCTGCTGTGGCCATGGGAGGACGGTCAGTGGTCGACGGTCGTACCAGTTGGACGTGTAAGTGGATACGCTATTTCATATGAGACAAACTGGCTGAGGACAAGTTCACTCCAACCACCTTCCCACCCTTTTGTGTTCACTCATTAGGGGCCATTCCCAAGAAAGTTGGATCTTTCAGGCCCATTACGGACTGTAGACAACCGCTTGGGAAGTCTATCAACAACCACATGGAGATCACAGCTCAACCATTTAATTTCAACTCCTTAGATACTGCCTGTAACATGATTCAACATGGCGACTACATGGTCACAGTGGACCTCAAAGCGGCGTATCGGTCCATGTGTATTAAGACCCATTCACATTACAAAGGCCGACATGGTGTATGGCTATCGCATGATCAGAAAAACCAACGCAGAAGATTGTGGTAGTATGAACACACAATCGTATCACAACTTGTGACTTGTGAGGTTGTACAGCACAGTGCGTTGGTAGAAACACGTTTCCACTAGCGTGATTTTCCAGTCGTACACCTGCCGCACGTTGATTATATCCATCCTGTGGTGAAATGAACACATCTTGGTAGTTGTTACTCCCATTTACGTGAAATCAACACGAAAAATACATGGGTTTCCACAGCTTTCCACGGCCATATGATGACCGCAGAACTCAATTGAACATGTTCGATTTTTTCCACATCAACGTATGAATTTGCTGTAGTATCAAAGGAACGTTCACATTTATTTCATTGTCAGAGGTGATGCGAAAACTCACTTTTCCAGTAGATGAGTGTATATATGTAGCCTACAATAAGCCTCTAGGATTCCACAATAACACCTTTAGTTATTATTCACTGGCCCCCCAATAATTTGGTTAAAATTTGAAAAAATTATTTGCCAACGAATGTCACTCACAGACGCTTATGCAACATATACAGACTAATAAAATCATAAATAATAAGCTCAGAAAGTTCAGACATCATTCATGGAAAAACTAAGAGAATTTAGTTGCGATTATACACCACCCCCATAGTCTTTTCAGCCACAAATGGGTCAGATCACCAGAAGATGTACAATTCGTAGTCTCCAACCATTGCAAATAACGCAAATCTGAGACAGAAATCAAGGAAAGACCCATGTCAGGTCACTCAGAAATCAAGTTAAAAAATGAGTTTACCATAATCAAACAGATTTTTTAAATCAAACTAAGGTCAAAATACTCCTAATATTCAGCATTTTTCAGCCTAATTTAGCAAAACCTTCTAAGAATGTTGAGTTGCCGATTGTACATTTTCTGACGACTTGACCCAAATACAGATCATCAAGTTCACAGTAGCTATTGTCACTGTAATTAATAAGTATTAGAATGTTGTGATACCCCTATATACAAGCAATAAATAGCTCAGAGCAAATAACTGCCTCCCCACCCCTCACAAAAATAACACTCAACAATAACAATCAACTGATCATTACCCTTTGAATAGCTTTTCTTATTACATCAACAAAACAATCCACTGGGATGCCCACATTTTAAGACGTACGACCATCGTATATTCACCGTTGTAGTGGGCATGTGAAATCGGGGCACAATTTCACATGTCCGTCATCCAGCAATTGACGTACGTCGGCCACGATTGCCAGTAACCAGCCCGGTGATCGGCCGTCGTAATGTGAATGGGCCTTTAGTCAACCACACTGGAAATTCCAAGGGATCGAGTGGAAAGGTACCTACCACAATGACACCTGCTTATGCTTTGGCCTAAAGTGCGCCCCATTTATCTTCAGTGCATTGAGTGATTTTGTTGTGAAATCCATGAATAGACAGGGTTTTTTCAGAATAATCAATTACCTTGATGATTTTTTGGTAGTAGGCTCCATTTAAGGACTGAGTGCTCATCCAGATGGAGCTCATTTCCCTATTAGGCGATTTGGGTTTCCTGGTAAGCTGGAAGAAGTGTACTTCGCCGTCTTGGTATTGGAATAAATTCTGATGCCCTAACTATGTCCCTGCCACAGGAAAAATTGTCCAAGCTCCATCATGAATTGAACTTCTTCACTAGTCGTTTGAGGGCCACGAAACGCCAACTTCAACGTCTTCATCCGCCTTCATCTATCTGATTCATTTAAACTCAACTTGTCCTGGTGGTCAGAGTTCTGTGAGCATTTTAATGGTACTTCATATATGATCAAACGCCAATCTTCACCTGAGTTCACTTGGTCGACCGATGCCTCTCTAGGGGGTTTTGGCCCTGTGGGCTTATACAACTGGGTTGGTGGTCACTTCAACAGTGAGGAGGCCCCAGTGGACTTGGATGCCTGTAATCCTTCTCATGACCACTGGGTAAATGTGGATATCCCAGCTGAACACGCCACCAATATTAATGTGCTTGAGACTATTCTATTTGTCGTTGAGGCAGATCGGTGTAAAGAGTCATGGAGGAACTGCCACATAATGATAATAATACTCAAGCTATGGGCCTAATAAACAAAGGTGTGAGTGCTAATGACTATTGTATGACCCTGCTCAGGCACTTATTCTGGCTCAGTGCAACATATAACTTCTATATCACTGCTCGTCACATCCCTGATGTTAGCAATGTCGTACCCGACCATTTATTGAGAGTCTGTGAAAAGGATGGTTATATTTTCAATGACAACTGTTCTCACTCACTTTGTTGGAGACCAACTCCACCTCCTGGACAGGAAGGTGGATGAGGTGATGTCTAGGGCGTGGGCAGACAACACCAAATCTACATGTGCATCCCAGTGGTCTGTCTACTTCAAATTTTGTTCAGACTATGGTTTGGACCCTCTTCCTGCAAGTACTACTACGATTGCAAGATTTCTAGTGTTCAAAGCTCAGACGTCAGCCTTTTCTACGGTAAATAATTACCTATTGTCGCTTGTGGTCCTTCATAAGCGTTATGGCTATGATCACTCGTTCCGAGAGTCCTTCTTTATCAGGATGACCTTGGAAGGCCTGAAGAAAACCTTAGGCACGTCAGTGATTCAGATAGTTCCTATTCTCCCTGCTGATTTGTTAAAAATGGCAGATTTTGTGCACTTCTTAGGGGAAAAGCAGTCGGCCTGTTGGTGTGCGATAGTGTTGTGCTTCACTACTTTGCTTCATAAATCAAATGTGTTACCAGAGTCAGCATCATCTCTGCTGTCTCCTACATGCCATGTTCTGCAGAGAAAGGATGTCATCAGATATTCAATTCATCTTATACTACAGATAGGTTCTTACAAAACGTTGATGTACGTTTATGCGTGATGGGTCACCTGTTTTATATTCCCAAGTACTTTCTTTTCTCAAGCTTTTAGCTAGAAAAGTGGGAATTTGTGATGAGTTGGTGGGTCTACATTCATTGAGACGAGGTGGAGCTCAGCATCTACACGCCATGGGCGCCCCCTTGTCTGATATCCAATGCATGGGCGATTGGGCTAGTTTATCAGTGCTCATGTATCTCACCATGCCCCACGATAAGAAGCTGATGATTTCCAAGGCCTCTTCTGACACTCTGTCATCGCTTAAGACTGTTGTTTGATTGCCCGTTGGCATATAAAAAATTAAAAAAAAGAAATATATATAGTTTCTACAAAAACAATGCTGCTTTCTTAACTAACTGACCTGAACTGGGTCTTGGTGGTGTAAGCCATCGTAGAACAGCATCTCCTCACCTTACTTATTTATTGAAGGGAGTAGTTATGATGACGTATATGGTTATATAGGTCTATAACTAGACTGGAAGACTACCCCATGTGATTCCCTACCTAGGTTGGTCATGAGACGTTGCTTGCCGCCAGTTTCAAATTCCCTGCTCGACAAGCTAGATCGACAGGAAAATTTTTTTCTTTTCATTCCATCTTATTTAATAAAGGGTGGTGTAAGCCATCGTTGAACAGCATCTCCTTCTCTTACTTATTTATTGAAGGGAGTAGTTATATAAATGCATATTAGATGTCCTATTGTTTACTATTATTAGAATCAGCTTGATCTCATCTTTTCAAATATAATAATATCTCAAAATCCATTTTTTGCGACTTATGACTCATTTTCCTAAAACGGATCACATTTGATGACTTCATATGTTCTCAGGTTAATTATTTATTTTAAACTGATGAAAACCATTCTAAGAATATTGCCTATACATTAAATATCAAGCTTGTTTAATACTTAATAGAAGTGACTCTAGTTTAATAGTCCTCATCAACTGTGGGAATGTTTTAACTAGTGAAACAATATCCTGTATCAACCTTTGTATTCAAATAAAATGTTGGTTTTAAAATTACTGGATTTCAGAATTTATCTTTGTGTCAGAACGTGCCTGCCACTTTCTCTGTCCAACTGTTAATTATGGACCTTGTCTTGTCATATAAATGAGACTTAATTTAATCTTTTATACTAGGGAATAGTGCTTTGTATCAACAAATCTGTAGCACAATTTGGAAGGGACCTGATGAAATATTTTAACCTTTCTCAACCAATTTAGTCAATTGGCCTATGGTTAGACAAAAAAGTGTTAGAAACTTCGGACAAATAAGCACAGTCAAAAAGAGTAACTTTTTTTAAAAATCTTCGACATTTTCTGGCGACTTTACCCACATAGCCAAGAAGTGGAATTACACTTACCTGTTTCACAATTGATGCCCTCATAGCCCTGCTCACAGAGACAGGTGTAGCCATTGACCAAATCAAGGCATATACCTCCATGCATGCACGGTGCAGAGGCACACTCATCTGTATCTGAAAATGTGTCATAAGTCACAAAAATAGATTTTGAGATAATAATATCAACCTAACCAAACAGATTGCTAGAATCAATGCAATGCCGAATATACTCGGATTTACCTAGTATTGACCAAATTGCAGTCTAAATTAGCAGATTTTACTCCACGTTGGTGTATGTATCACATGCTATTTGTATGGGCAGGAGTAGTTTGGTAATCTATCGGGAAATCCATGCGTGAAAGATGGGGGTAGTAACAAAGGCTCCCATTGGTTGATACAGTCACCTGATCATATTATCAGATCACGGCTTTCTCCTGGGTTTTGTGCGGCTGGTCAAAACATAAGTCAAGATAAGATCGATGACTGTGTTTGTTTTTGTAAGTAAAATGTCTTGTTATTCTTTAATATACTTGAACATAGCAACGTGGGAGTAAATATAGTACCTAAATTCGAATGTGGTACTCGGGACACTTTTGCACTGGCCTTGATGGGTTTTTTTTCGTAACCCACTCGCCTATCGGCTCGTGGGCCACGAAAAAAACAAACATCTCGGCCAGTGCAAAAGTGTCCCGAGTACCACATTCTCATTAGGTACTATCTATTTACTTAATGTGTACTGCCGCCAATTATACATTTTCTGAAAATCTGACCCATGTACAACTAGTCAGTCTTTGTATGGATGTTTAACACATGTGTTTTTATTCATGTGTTATTAGCCTTAAATGAATAAAAAAAAAATGTGTGTGAAGTGCTCTCACATTCACTAGGAAGAACACAAAAGAAAATCATCCATGTACGACACAAAAGGGAAGAATAATGAGTAAAGTCATGTTCAGAAAATGTACAATTGGCATTTAGGAAACTAGCCTGGAGAATGAAGAATACCAGGTATATCTGAGTATATTTGGTATCACATTGATTAAAAGTATCAGTTCTGTTGTGTTAAATTCATCTTTGTCTTAAATGTAGGTTATTGAGAGGACTGGTGAAGGCGAATTGTACATTTTCTGAAGATCTGACCCATATGATGAAATGCAACTGAATAAACATATATATGCATGTAATATTTGATATATATATTATTTATGTATTATTTATACATTATTGATGTATGTAATATTTACTGATGGATTCAGGCAGATTGCCTTGAATCGCTTAAATAAATTTGTGTGTGCATGTCAGCATTTTCTGTTAAATATGAAAATAAATTTTCTGATGAAGCCCAAGAAAGGCGAAACGCGTCAGGATCGCCAATAAACCTACAAAATACCAACTTGACTCGTTCCCATGACTGTTTTTGTTGAGTTGCTTTTCCATCAATTTTTTAATGAAAATAAATTTCAAAACAGATACAAAATTGAGACGAAAATAAGTTTTAGTTTGTCCAACCCACCTTGCTCACATGTATCTCCAATGTAACCAGGGAGGCATGCGCAGTAATAACCATCCACCTTATCCAGACACGTGGCATTGTTGAGGCAGGGGCTGGACGAGCATTCATCAATGTCTGCAACAGGTGCATGATGTCACATAGTTCACAAGGTGTTCATCAGGTAGAGAGTGAGTGAGATTGGTTGCTTTACGTCCTTATCAATACATTTAATATGGTTATATCAAGGGCGGGAGAGCTGAGAGGGAGTGATTAAGTGAGATTGGTTGCTTTACGTCCTTATCAATACATTTAATATGGTTATATCAAGGGTGGGAGAGCTGAGAGGGAGTGAGTAAGTGAGATTGGTTGCTTTACTCCCTTATCAACACATTTAATATGGTTATATCAAGGGCGGGAGAGCTGAGAGGGAGTGATTAAGTGAGATTGGTTGCTTTACTCCCTTATCAACACATTTAATATGGTTATATCAAGGGCAAGAGAGCTGAGCGGGAGTGATTAAGTGAGATTGGTTGCTTTACGCCCTTATCAACACATTTAATATGGTTATATCAAGGGTGGGAGAGCTGAGAGGGAGTGAGTAAGTGAGATTGGTTGCTTTACTCCCTTATCAACACATTTAATATGGTTATATCAAGGGCGGGAGAGCTGAGAGGGAGTGATTAAGTGAGATTGGTTGCTTTACTCCCTTATCAACACATTTAATATGGTTATATCAAGGGCGAGAGAGCTGAGCGGGAGTGATTAAGTGAGATTGGTTGCTTTACGCCCTTATCAACACATTTAATATGGTTATATCAAGGGTGGGAGAGCTGAGAGGGAGTGAGTAAGTGAGATTGGTTGCTTTACTCCCTTATCAACACATTTAATATGGTTATATCAAGGGCGGGAGAGCTGAGAGGGAGTGATTAAGTGAGATTGGTTGCTTTACGCCCTTATCAACACATTTAATATGGTTATATCAAGGGCGGAAGATCAACCTTCATTTTTGCACGAATACTTTCCTGGTGAGCCCTCTGTTGAATATTTCCCTGTTTCCTTGCCTGGAACGGCTCGACAGCCTGATTACTCTGTGTTTTCCTTCTACAACTCGCCATCTATGCCCTATGTCTACAGGCAGTGGTCGTTCTCCAAGCAATGCACAGATGTTCATTACGACGGAGGCTTACGCAGCCAGCTAAAACGCAATGCCTGGCTAAATGAATTAGTTTTAGAACCTGACATTTATTATCGAACGTTTATTGCAAATGGGATCTGCAGCGGTTTTGATATCGTGGATCCAGATGTGAAATTTCCTGGATACCGTTGTTACAATTACAAGTCAGTTTTAGTTGAACCAGCTTTCACCTTTACGGACCGTCTTAAGTACGATATCCACTTAGACGCCAACCGTCCACTGAGCGGTCACCGTCGGACGGTCACCCATGCGTCCGTCCGATGTGCAAGTGGATTTCATTATCATCATTTCTTTATTCATTATCAAGTAGTGTTTTTCACATAGTTTCATTATCCTATGCTAGATGTGCAGGAATATTTTGGGGTAAATGCAACATTGTACATCACACATATTTACTATCCTCACAATACAAGAATCTAATATTAATCATTTTTCCCCAGTGGGGATTCCAGTATTACTCTTTAGGGTCGATTATTTCCTTACAAATGGGAGTAGCCTTTCCAAATTCTCAGGATGTACCCAGGGTTACCGGTATATGGTCAATTCCACGTATGTTTGTAGGACTGGTACCATATAATCTGGTTTTGCTGAGCTATCCCTGGTAGTACTTACACGATTTAACATTTTTATTTAATATAAACATTTAATAGTAGGCCGTATTTCACAAAATACTTATGAACTTTATTCCTCAGGGGCTTTTAGCAATAAAGACATATTATCTGGTTATGCAAATGCTTTGAAATCGACCCTTTTTCAAAGTCTGGATGAAAGTACTACTGCTCGACGGTCAATATCTGGCATATATTGGACGTGCAAGTAGATACAAGTAGATACCGGGGACCATCCACTGCCACCGTCTGCTGTGGCCACCGTCGGACGGTGGCCATGGGAGGACAGTCGGTGGTCGACGGTCGTACCAGTTGGACGTGGATACGCTATTTTATACGAGACAAACTGGCTGAGGACAAGTTCAGTCCAACCACCTTCCCACCCTTTTGTGTTCACTCATTAGGGGCCATTCCCAAGAAAGTTGGATCTTTCAGGCCCATTACGCACTGTAGACAACCGCTTGGGAAGTCGCATGATCAGAAAAACCAATGTATAAGATCATGGTAGTATGAACACACAATCGTATCACAAATTGTGAGGTTGTACGGCAGAGTGTGTTGGTAGAAACACGTTTCCACTAGCACGATTTTCCAGTCGTACACCTGCCGCACGTTGATTATATTCATTCTGTGGTGAAATGAACACATCTTGGTAGTTGTTACTCTCATTTACGTGAAATCAACACGAAAAATACATGGGTTTCCACAGCTTTTCACGGCCATATGATGACCGCAGAACTCAATTGAACATGTTCGATTTTTGCCACATCAACGTATGAATTTGCTGTAGTATCAAAGGAACGTTTACATTTATTTGAATTACACTTTTATGTTATTGCCAAACAATGAAAGGGACATCAGCGGGACTAAGCTCCCCAATGGTGGGAGGATTTCAAGCCTGACTGGTTATAAATAGACTAAATAGACTATGAATACACTTACTTATTTCACAATTGACCCCCTCATAGCCCTGCTCACAGTGACAGGTGTAGCCACCGACCCTATCATGGCATATACCTCTATGCATGCACGGTGCAGAGCCACACTCATCTGTATCTGAAATATGGGTCAGATTTTCAGAAATATACAATTGGCACGTGTACACATTTAGTAAATTCTTCAAAATTAGGCTGCAATTTGGTCAATACTAGGTAAATTCGAGTTCATTTGGCATTGCATTGATTCTAGCAATCTGTTTGGCTAGGTTGAGCTGTATTTTGAACTTTAAATTCGGGTTATTTGAGAAGATTGGTCAAGTTTAATTGTACGTTTTCTGAAAATGATAATAAAAGTTCTAATGTTGTGCGTTATTTTGTTCTCTTTTGTCTCAGTAGGAGATTTAAGAACAGGCATTTCTATCAATAAATTCGAATTTCTAGTTCGAAACATCAAAAATCAGAAATTACTATTTGAATTGTAAGAGGTTGGTTTGGTTTACCTAAGCGATCCAGAATTCTATCAAGTAGTTGATGGCTTTGTTTCGTGATGTTCTGAAATATAAGGAAATAATTAATACAGAAGTTATCATTTTGATATAATATTATAGCCATATGCATGGCTCCCAAAAATCAGAGCAGAAGTAAAGGATATAATATATATATTGTAAAGCAATAATTGGTACAAACCTCTTGCTTCCTGAGTGAGCCCAGGTCATCGATCACTTGGTCCAGCAACTGCTGTTGGTTCCTGAAATTCTGAAACATGTAAAAATAGCAAATGAAAGTTTGCTGTTATCATATTCGAAAATGACTGCAATGGTCTTATAATTAATACTTGATAGTGGGTCAGATTTTCAGAAAGTGTACAATTGGCAGCTCTACACATTTAGGAAATTCTGCTAAATTAGACTAAAAAATGATGAATACCGGTACATGTAATTCAATGCAAGTTATGCTATGAACGAGTTATGAGGCCTCTAAGAGTAGTTTAATTACCATACATGAGGGAGTTACGAGGCCACTAATAAGACAAAAATGACCAAGGGACATAGCGGGAAGCCATATCGGGAAGCCATATCGTCCCGTCCTGTGACTTGATACCGAAGCCAAAGTTTTGACCGAGATTTGTTTGTTTGTTTGCAGATTTGTTTGTGTTTATTTCGCCTTTTCTTATCAACATGTACCGGAAAATCACAGAAATATTGATAGAATTGAATTAATGTTCGCTCTGGTTGACGTCAACGTCTTTGTTTATATCATGACGCCCGTATATTTGGTATTGGATTGATTTAAAGTATCAGTTCTGTTATGTTAAACTGCATTTTGAAGCTCATTTTTGTCTTAAATGTGGGCTATTTGAAAAGATTGGTGAAGGCGAATTGTACATTTTGTACATGAAAAGATCATGCAGTGCAATAATGCAAATATAGTGTTAATCTGGTTGCACATATGTGATGCCTTTTAGGAAAATGAGTCATAATTCGCAAAAAATAGATTTTGAGATACCATTATATTTGATAAGAGGAGATCAAGCCGATTCCAATGGTGGTAAACATTAGGATATCCAATAAGTACTTCTATATTTTCAGTTTGATATTCTTATTTTTGAAAAAAAAAGTTTGCAATATTTTTGAGTGGACAATTACTAGTAAATTAGCTAAATATACTTTATAATTAAGGTGACCTTAGAAATTGCATGGATATATTTAATACACTCTCTTGACATTCGACAAATATATACATATAATGCTACTAGCAGCGTTAATCACCCCAAAAATGAGTGTATTCCAACAAAGATATCTTATAAATAAATCACTTTGAAAAATATCCATTTTGCGACTTGTGACTCATTTTCCTATAACGCATCACACATGGGTCAGATTTTCAGAAAATGTACAACTGGCAGCTGTACACATTTAATCAATTCTGCTAAATTAGGCTGCAATTTAGTCAATACTTGGTGAATTCAAGTATGTTCGGCATTGCATTGATTCTGGCAATCTATTTGAACAGTATTTTGAACTATATTTTGGTCTGAAATTTGAATTATTTGAGAAGATTGGCGAAGTTGAATTGTACATTTTCTGAAAATCTGACCCATATGTTAGTTCCTTATGATATTAAAGCAGTAACTAATGGGTCAGATTTTCAGAAAATTTACAATTCGCTTTCTCGAATCCTCTCAAATAAACCACATTTAAGACAAAAATGAGTTTCAAAATGCAATTTAACATAACAGAACTGACACTTTAAATCAATGTGACGCCAAATATACTGGTAAT
Organism: Sthenelais limicola; assembly: GCA_942159475.1. NCBI lineage: Eukaryota > Metazoa > Annelida > Polychaeta > Phyllodocida > Sigalionidae > Sthenelais > Sthenelais limicola. Next base: position 15,507,871 of record OW804096.1, on the reverse strand, counting down.
CAACACTTTTCAGCCTAGTTTAGTAGAATTTACTAAATGTGTACAGTTGCCAATTGTACATTTTCTGAAGATCTGACCCATATACTGACCTCCTGCATCCAAGTAGAAGCGTTCCTTTGGGCCAGGCTACCGTTAATAATAGCACAAGTAATCTTCTTGACATTTTCGTCCAACTTTTCCTCTAAAATTTCCCTCAGTGCCTCTACATATTCTTCCAGGTCGTCCATTTCCTTTAGATTTTTTTTAGATTTAGAAAATATTTTATTCAGGTCAATTACATTTCCACACAAATGAGCATGAATATTCTCAGGACAGCCTGATTTAAATAATAGAAAAAAGGTTTAGATTTTATACATTCACTCGTTTTAAGAAAAATAGAATAGATGTCAGCACATTTACAAGAGTAGTGACATAGGTACATCCGATATGATTACTCTAATCTACAATATTTAGAAATTTAAACAATTATTATATGAGGATAAAGGCATATACATGAGTAAAAGACATTTCACAGTCTCAAGAGACGGGGAGTGTTAAAAACAGATATTATTTACAAAGTTCTACAAACAAAAACAAAAAAAGAAACAGACGCCGTGCTCTTACCTTTGCCTGAGCAGCCGCATATTTGGTGAGTTCCCCTATCCTGGTTGACATTAAATTCTCAATAGACGTCCTCGCTACTCCCAGTTCCTCCTTAATAATATCTCTCATTATGTCCATCATCCCATCCAGGGTGCTTTTCTCAACATAGATATGGCCTAGAGTAAAGCTTGTCTCATTTCTGACCATGACAGGGGCAGAAAATGCGGCGCAAGTTGCTGATAGAAGTAGAGAGAAAGAGAGAATCCATGCCATGATGAATTCTTTCGAAGTGTCTGCGTCGAATGACATATGATCAGTTAGTCTAAGATGTTTATATATCCCATCCTGGAAGATTAGTCTTATTACCACAAAAGGAACACACCCAGGTCTAGGCCAAGAAAAAAATAGGTGTGTTTCCGATTAATCCCCCTCCCCCCCTTACCTAGAAAAACCTTCCCCTACCTAAACATTTTTTGACCATACCCGATTTTTTTTACCACATCTTACTTTTTTTTCATTTTTTTGACAAAGAAAGCTTTATATAAAAGCAGGAAAACGGGTTTTCCTAACCCGGAACTGTTAAAAAGCACATTCCCCATGCTTAAAACAACTATTGTTATGAAATAGATATTTTTTCAGCTCCTGGGAGGTCGTTTCCTAAAAAAAAGGAAAAAAAAAAGTTACCACCCTCCTACCTAGTTTTCAGCCAGATAAATCGGAAACACACCTATATTTTGTATTGGCCTTAGTGTCAAATAATACCATGGCGGAATAAGGATACAATTTGTTATTGATACCGTTCTGCCTTCTCTTTTCTTCTGCTTTAAACTTCTGTAAACTGGGTTGAAATTAACTATTACAATAAGAGTATCCACCACATAATCATCATCATCTCTTCTTTCATACGTTTCAATATTAATACATACAACATACAGGTTAACTAACGAGTTGGTTGAAGGAGCGTGAATACATACAGGTTAACTAACGAGTTGGTTGAAGGGGCGTGAATACATACAGGTTAACTAACGAGTTGGTTGAAGGAGCGTGAATACATACAGGTTAACTAACGAGTTGGTTGAAGGGGCGTGAATACATACAGGTTAACTAACGAGTTGGTTGACGGGGTGTGAATACATAAGGTTAACTAACGAGTTGGTTGAAGGGGCGTGAATACATACAGGTTAACTAACGAGTTGGTTGAAGGAGCGTGAATACATACAGGTTAACTAACGAGTTGGTTGAAGGGGCGTGAATACATACAGGTTAACTAACGAGTTGGTTGAAGGGGCGTGAATACATACAGGTTAACTAACGAGTTGGTTGAAGGGGCGTGAATATTGCATGAGTTGTGTAGCAACGAGTGCAATATTCTAAGCAACTGAAACCAACAAGTTAGTTAACAGTTTTATTATGCATGCTTTCAATCATGAAAATAGGGAAAAAAATCAAATCATTCATTTTAATTTTCCTAGTAATCTTAGCAAAAAAAAGCAGATGCGTGTATAATAAATCTAAATAAATTACTTGCAAACATTTGCTAGAAGTTACTTACATTAAAATAACTTTCCTCGTGGGAGGGGGGCGGGTCTGGTAAATGTTTTGATAAATTTAGTCTCTAGTATCATATGGGTCAGATTTTCAGAAAAGTACAATTCAACTTCGCCAATCTTCTCAAACAACACAAATTTCAGACAAAGATAAATTTCAAAATACAATTCAACCGAACCAAATAGATTGTTAGAATCAATGCAATACCAAATATACCTGGTATTGACCAAATTGCATCCTAATTTAGCAGAATTTACTAAATGTGTACAGCTTCCAATTGTACATTTTCTGGAAATCTAACCCATATATATTCAGTTACATCGCATTAAGTAACCGCCTACCCTAACATGATAGGTTGTATATTTAGAGACATGTCCTCTACCATGTGGGTCAGATTTTCAGAAAATGTACAATTTGCCTTCACCAATCCTCTTAAATAACCCAGATTTAAGACAAAAATGAGCTTCAAAATGCAGTTTAATATAACAGAACTGATATTTAAATCAATGGGATACCAAATATACTCAGATATACCCTGTATTCTTCATTTTTCTGACTAATTTAAGAGAATTTACTAAATGTGTAGAGCTGCCAATTATATATTTTCTGAAAATCTGGCCCATGTAGCGTCCTGTTGTTTAGATACCACTAGCTCAGGCTACAAGTAGAAACCACTTCCCCTTCCTTTATCCCATGCAAACAGTATCGTATGTTCAGGTTTTAAGTTCGGGAAATAATTTGGAAGTATATATAAGAAGAAATATATATATGGCTCATATTTTCAATAAATGTATAATTCAACTTCGCCAATCTTCTCAAATAACCCCAATATCTGACGAAAATAAAGTTCAAAATACAGTTCAACCTAACAAAGCAGATTGATAGAATAAATACAATGCTGAATATACTCGAATTTACCTAGTATTGGCTAAATTGCAGCCTAATTTAGCAGAATTTACTAAATGTGTAGATCTGCTAATTGTACATTTTCTGAAATTCTGACCCATATGTTGGTAAGCAGGCCCGGCTGGACACTCTTTGTATACCAACACATATATTCCTCAATATAGTACATGGCCCAGATTTTCAGGAAATGTACAATGCATATCAAAATATTTAGCAAATTCTGCTAAATTAGACACTAAATATCGTCAACACTGGGTATATTTAGTATTGCCTTGATTCAAACAATCTGCTAAGTTATGTTATCTTTTTTTGTTCGAAGATTGCAAATATGATATTTCAAAATCCATTTTTGCGACTTGTGACTCATTTTCCTGAAACACATCATATATAAATTCCTTACCAGCTGCTGGGCAAGGAAGCCTAACTCGGTCAGATTTACAGAAAATGTACAATTGGCAGCTCTACACATTTAGGAACTTCTGCTAAATTAGGCTGAAAAATGATGAATATCGGGAATATCTGAGTATATTTGGTATCGCATTGATTTAAACTATCAGTTCTGTTATTTTAAACGGCATTTTAAAGCTGATTTTTATCTTAAATATTGAGAGGATTGGTGAAAGCGAATGCGCTGAATTGTACATTTTCTGAAGATCTTACCCAACTAAGGAAGGCAAGTCTTAAGTAAGGATTGGTTATGGGTCAGGTCGTCAGCAAATGTACAATTCATCTTCACCAATTCTCTAAAAGTAATCCAAATTCAAGACAGAATTTAGTTTCAAAATCTAGTTCTACATAACCAAATGCATTGTTGGGATGATTGGAACACCAAATATACTCCGATATACCTAGAATTTATCATTTTTCAGCTGAATTTAACCGAATTTACTAAATGTGTAGAACTGTTAATTGTAGATTTGCTGAAGATCTGACCCATATGCACTAGTGCACTGACTAAAATCTCCAATCGGAAAGTGAATAAGTTGAGTAACAGGCGTTAAAATCAAATGGGCAGGTTTTAGAAGCCCTTTAGCAAAACAACAAGTCAAAATCCTCCAAAAAGTTTGACTTTTCGATAGTTTGGAAAAGAATGGAACAAAAAGTAGAAAATGTTCAGTTCTGGACCAATGTTAGCTTGGAGTGCAGCTTGAAGACAAAAATGAGCATGTGGGTCAGATTTTCAGAAAATGTACAATTGGCAGCACTACATATATAGTAATTTCTGCTAAATCCTGCTAAAAAAAGATAAATTGGGGTATATCTGAGTATATTTGGTATTGCATTTGATTTAAAGTATCAGTTCTGTTATGTTAAACAGCATTTTGAGGCTCATTTTTGTCTTAAATGTGGGTTATTTGAGAGGATTGGTGAAGGCGATTTGTACATTTTCTGAAAATCTGACCCACATGTACCTATTTATATTGATCTCATCTTTTCAAACGTGATCCAATTTTGCGACTTGTGACTCATTTTCCTGTGACACACTAAGACAACATCAGTTGCAGTTAATATTTTATTTACATTTTATAACGTACATATAAAATAAACTTTCTATTACTGATTCTGCCGTTTTAAATTATTCACGACTTGTGCCAGTTAAATTTGATAAATTTCCTTTAAGATTTCGCCTAAGTGGCAGTTATTGTGTATTTGATGCCAAGCATTTGTTAAAATAAGGCTTTATTTTCATGATAATTCCTAGGCTTGTCTAAGTTTGCTCAATGAACTATTACAATCCCACTTAATTATTTTGCCAATTTTACTAGACTGAATTTTGTTTTTTCTTCTTTGCTAATTGGCTAATTTCTTTTTATTTCAAGGGCATTTAATAAAATAAATAATATTCATCGAGAGAGAGTTGCAACAACATCTGCCAGGCATTCTAATTATTCTTTTTCTTGGGGGGGAGGGGGGTATTTTATATGGGGGATAAAATAGAGAACAAAATATATATTCATATGCTGAATTTTATTTCCTAAATAATAAATCTCGATTTTTACTAGAAAAAAATATTATTATTTACACAAAAAGAGTTATTGGTCAAAGGTGATATGTATATCACAAAGCATAAGCGCTGGGAACATTTGAAGTAGGCACATTCGGAGATGACGTAGCAGGCTCCGGGGAAAAGTTCATCACCGAAATTTCATTATTGTTATTGTTGTCATCATCGTTATCATTATCTCTCTTTGGCTTCTTCTCAAATATTCTTGATTCAGTCTCCCTGGTTGTAAGGAAGCCATCTTTATCCATGTACTTGTATCTGATCGACCCTGAAATAAATTGAATTGAAAAATACTTTATTTGTCTGAGTAATTATACATTAATACCATAATAAACAACATATGTAGTGCCTTACGAACCGTTTACTTTCAATATACTACTCTTAAAATACCTGCACGCGCAATATTTTTATTGTTCTAAAATTATACAGTTCTCTTATGTTATCAAAATGAAAAAAAAATTAAGATTACCACTGCCTCTCCTCTTGCACAGTTCATTCAAGTTCTCAGTGGACTCGGCGCTCAGCGGAATCCTGGGGAACATGAAGAAGTCTCGCGGCGTCTTCTCGATATCGCGAGCTTTCCTGTGAGCCTCAGTGAGGATCCGGATGATGACGTCATCACCTAGCCAGAGCATGAGGATGGTGATGAGGAGGAGGACGGAGAGGACTCCCGCCCAGACAAGCAGACCTAGCATGAGTTCCCGCCTCAGTAAGGTGGGGTTGTTGGTGGTGGTTGTAGAAATCATTGCGCCAGTCACAGGATCTGCAAAAAGGTCAGATTTTCAGAAAATATACAATTCAACTTCACCATTCTCTAGCTTTCTCTCCAATGCAATCTGCTTTTTTTCAAAATATCCCTGTAATGGATTAACGAAATACAATACAATTTTCTCATAATACTTATCCCTTTTTTCGTGGGTGTGGGTGGGGTGGGGGGTATAAACCTTAATCATATTTCTCATTTCTAACTCAATTCAATCTACCATAGCTATATATAATAATAATTACTTAACATCATGCCATTATCGACTTCAAAACGTACTATATAATTTCTAGTGTATGTGCTGCCTTCTCGCTAACTATTTTGCTTATTGTTTATTATAGTATTAACTTACACTTTCAGGTCGACCACACTACCCATACAAAGACATATATATGGATCAGGTTGTTGGAAAATGTACAATGGGCCCTCACAAATCCTCTCAAATGTCCTAAATTTAAGACAGAAATGAGGTTTAAAATACACTTCAACCGAACTGACTTTTTAAAAGAAGGCAATACTGAATATACTCAGATATGCCTAGTAAAACATTTTAGCCTATTATACCAGAATTAACTAACCGTGTAGGGCTGCTGATTGTACATTTTCTGAAAATCTGACCCATGTAGTGTTCTGTAGATTAGATACAACTAGCTCAGGTTACAAGTAGAAACCACTTCCACTTCTTTTAACCCATGCAAACGGTATCGGATCTTCAGGTTTTAAGTTCGGGAAATAATTTGGAAGTATATAAGCAGAAACATTTGTTGTGCTAAAAACCTTACCAACAGAGTATCCTTTGGGTATCCTGAGGCAAACGTAACTGCCGTAAGTGTTGACACATACAGTCTGCTTCTCCTGGCAAGGGCTGAGTTTGGCTGAGGCGCAGCATTCATTCACATCTAGAGCAAGCAATGGTCACCAGCATTGGTTACAGTTCTACATAACAGCAGGGAGTAGAAACAAGGATTATGCTCAACTGTACTATACCTTATCTAATTTACCAGAGAACGTAGTATCTTTTTGTTGATATTTATCGATGTTAATCTAAGTAGACTGCAGCAGCAGGTAGAACGCCACAAACCTATACTGTGTTACCTGTTCTCGACTGTATCGTGTATATTCATCTTGAGAAGCTGGATAAATAAAATCATTAAAAAAAAAACAGCAGGGAGGTATATACAGAGCATTGGTTACAGTTCTACATAACAGCAGGGAAGGAGGGAGGAGGGAGTAGAAACAAGGAGCATTGGTTACAGTTCTACATAACAGCAGGGAGGTATATACAGAGCATTGGTTACAGTTCTACATAACAGCAGGGAGGTATATACAGAGCATTGGTTACAGTTCTACATAACAGCAGTGAAGGAGGGAGGAGGGAGTAGAAACAAGGAGCATTGGTTACAGTTCTACATAACAGCAGGGAGGTATATACAGAGCATTGGTTACAGTTCTACATAACAGCAGGGAGGGAGGGAGGAGGGAGTAGAAACAAGGAGTATGCTCAACTGGTATATGGGTCAGATTTTCAGAAAATGTACAATTGGCAGCTGCACACATTTAGGAAATTTGGCTAAAGTTGGCTGAAAAATGAATACCGGATATATCTGGGTATATTTGGTATCACTTCTGTTATGTTAAACTGCATTTTGAAGCTTATTTTTGTCCTAAATGTAGGTTATTCGAAAAGATTGGTGAAGGCGAATTGTACATTTTCCGAAAATCTGACCCATATAGTTGAAAGTAATGCCACTACTACTACTAGCGCCAACTATATATCAGTGCATCACTAGTAGGCTCTTCCTGGTGAAGGGCAATCAAACTATCTGGGCTATGTGTGGTACTATTGCCAGCAACAGTACTGCAGCGTCACCTGGCATTCAGTGGCTACACCGTATACCTGTCACACATCTGGTGCTTCAGTCAATGTGCCGTTTCTACTCTCTCTGTGTACGGCTCCCTGATAACAGCAATATTGACCAATGTGTTGGTATTATTCATGCAATAGTCCACAATGTTTGGGCGCTAAGAGGGTCTTATTGGGACGGAAACAAATCGAGGCAGTACAAAGTAACCCCGCCCCCCCCCCCCCCTGAAAGCCTCCAAACGGTGTGGATTATTGATTTTATAGTTCCAGCTTTACCCAATTCCTTCTGGGACTGCTTTATGCACTTGTCAATTGCATGCTCCACCCCCACTCCATCCCCAAGCCCACCCCATCACCACCCCCCATCCCCAAGCCCACCCCATCCCACCCCCCACCCCACCCCATGCCCACACCATCCCAATGCCAACCCACTCCCCATGTTGGGTTTTTTTAGTAACCCACTTGCCTATCGGCTTGTGGGCCATGAAAAAAAAACATCTCAGACAGTGCAATAATGTCCCTCATACCACCTTCTCATTAGGTTCTATCTATCTATTGCTCAGCAGTGCTCACCAATGCATGTAAGTGTGTCGAGGCTGAGGGTGAATCCTGCAGTACAGGCACACGTCCAGCTGCCGTTCTGGTTGAGACAGATCTGTTCACATCCTCCATTATACACCTCGCATTCATCCACATCTGCAATACAATATGTGATAAGGAGGAGCTTAATAGGTAGAATTATTACTATTTAGACCCAGTTTGGTCAGATTCTGGGGTGTATTTTTTCACAACAGACCACGGCAATCACTTCCGGCAACTTCCGGTAAGAAATCGGGGTTATAGATGTCAAAAGAACTGGTAAATAAAAGTCAGTAAGTGATAAATAACAGTCAAATCTGACCAAATCGGGTCTAAAAGCACTAATACCCTCGGTTTTGGATGGTCGGGGTGGTCTATTGCCTGGTGGAAATTCTCGGGACTAACGCCCCTCGAATTGTCCACCAGGCTATAGACCACCCAGACCATCCAAAACCTCGGGTATTATTGCTATAATGGAATATTGTACCTGTAAATATAAGGAGGCTTGAAGATAAAAATGCTTTTTCTGTTAGTATTAAGAAGTTGTGTGCAGAAACGTTTAGAACTACTGAAGATATCTGGTCTATCCCAGATCCACTGACCTTTACATGAATTTAATGGAATTATTGCGAGATTATGAGTTAAAAATAGGGTAATGTCTTAACTTATCCCACTCTAAGGGCTTTTGAGTTGAAAGTTTGGATGGATTATTCGGGATGAATTTACTGGTCAGACAGTACAAATGCATTATTGTACTGAAATGATGGTGAAGCTTGGGTTGATTGTTGAGTAGAGTTGATTATTGAATGAATAATCAACTCTGAGCTCCAATAATCAACTCTAAGCCCTTTGCTGGAGAAATTTGAATTGACTATTGAGTTGGGTGGATGTCCACTGTCATTGGTATCTTGGAGAAAGCTAACCTTTATTACTAGGAGCGCCTAATGGGGGAGGTGCAATCTGATGAGGGTGCAATAAAATGAGTACCGCAGGAGGCAGGCAGGGGATGGACAGAGGATTGTGTGGTGGGGTGGAGGGAGGGGGTAGGAACCACATGTCACAAAGTAAATGGGTTCCCCCGAAATATGTTCTCTCAAAGTACACAAACTTCACTAAGACCTTGGAGCTAAAACATGCAAAGGCATTTGATACTATCAGATCAGTAAAATGTCCACAGTACTTTAGATTTTAACAGGATTGTTACAGTCTAGGTTCAAAGCCTCTAGATCAAATAAGAAGTGTATGTCAGTGATTGGACGCCTACTGCGCTAATGGCCCAGGATTATGGAATACAAGTCACAAAATTGATATTTTACAAAGTATTTCATCAACAAAAATTATAAATTAAAATTTTCGATCTATTGGGAAATCATTTGGTCAGGAACTTCTGAATTAAATTAGTCAGTAACTTCTGAACCAGTCAGGACTGAACTACTTGAAATACATATCTGATCTGTATATGGTCGATTCTCATGAAATGGTTCCTAAATGGGAAAATGTCATTTTTTACTAGTTTTCTTCAAATAGATCTTTCCTATGTGCTCATGCCTCATAATTAATGTTTCCATGCTATCAGACTCTATATTCTGAACAAATGTGTACCCACTTTTACCTACCTACGATGACGATGTAAACGATTTGTAGCATCTGATCGTACTGTACTGTACTTATGAGTGATTTAAAACTTTGCCAGATGTAAAGTTGTACTGTACAGTTCGACTAATGACTCTTCAGTCTTTTTTCTCTGGCTATATAATGTATTTTACAATATTCCTAAGTCATATAGTCTAGTCTTATTCTTACTCTTATATATTTCTTACCCTTATAATTTATATTCTAAATTATGGTAACAGCCGGAAGAAATGTACTCTTGGTAGTTCATAAAGGCATGTCGACCCTTTTTGTCTGTTTTTTATAGTACTCGTTTGTACTCATTTGTACTCACCGAAAAGACAAATAAAAAACATCTTATCTTATCTTATACTAGCAATATCATTTCATTTCAATGACCTTTCCTAAAATACCTATTTGGAACCGTTTCATGAGAATCGACCATATGTACCTGAGAATAATATTTTATTTCTGAATACTATTCTAACAAAATGCAGTCTATTAGATATCAGATAAGAGTGGCATGTGTGTGATTGGACGCCTACTGCCTTAATGGCTTTTCTGGCCCAGGACTATGCAAAACAAGTTGCAAAATTGTTTTCTAACAATGTATTTCACCCAAAAGATATATTTGTAGGAACATTCTCATTTAAGGGGTATCTAATAGGCCTAAAACCAATGAGAATACTTTTGTTTATAGAACCAAACAACTTTGTCTCCTCATTCATCCCTCTCCGCCCTCCCCCAAGATGGGTTTGTCACCAATAACACAAAACCACAACTACCCCGACCCACCCTTTGATAGCCAACACCACCCCACAGATGAGGAACCACATAACCGGGTACTGATACTTTTACGACTTGGAGCAAGCTGTGATACAGTCGTGGGATAAATTAATTAATTTATGAGAAGGGCTCATAAATCGAGGGTGAATCGCTGCTATATACGCACTCCTACCGTCGTGCGTATATATGCGATCACCCACGATTATTCACCCTTCTCATACATTAATCAATACTTAATTTATGTCTGCTCGTGCGAGAACATTTTTTGGACTATATTGATGTATACAGAAAGAATTAGATGAAATTAATATGACTGTCATGATGTTGAACGCGTTGTTCAGCTGGTGTTGGCTTTTATACATCTATGTATTTTATTATTATTTTTATTTTCTCATCTTTACTTATAAATAACCTTTTTTTGTGATCGACATCTTCACTGAAATATTTGTACAAATACTTAAAAATCTAGAGTCAGCAAATTATTAGAATAATGTACCTGTAACACTTTTGGCTTTTGGCTGAATAAAAATCTTTAAATACAATACAAGCAGTAATAGCAATAGTAGTCGTTTCAGGTCTTTTTATTTGTTTTCTATTTCACTTAAGAGTAGTGTTAGTTAAAGTGACACTTGCCGCTGAGCTCCTGATTTTTTTGACATATGCTTGAATTTCAACAATGTTCTGGATCATTATGCCATTAACCAATACCTGGGAGCATTAATGTATGAAATACAAGTATTTGGAATATATAAGAGTTTAAAACTTCAAATTTGGTGGGGTGCCTCCATCACACTATAGTCTCTCAGACATGGCAGTTGGAAGAGGTCTCGCCGCCTGTATGCATCTTATCTTAATGAGTTAAGTGATACCAGCTGGATGGGACAGGGTATATATGTCACTATGTACCTCCTGTCTCGCTCCTAGTTCACATCCCTTTACCATACACTGGGGCAGCACCTTATGGTCAAATTACTGCTCTCTCAGATTTGAATTCCCCAATGGAACCTCTGCCACATTCTTCATTAACAAATATCAATTAATCTAAGGAATATATAGCGTTGGTATTCTACACAAATGTTCCTACTTATGCATGTCATCGAAAACTACAAACATATTTCTAAATGACATATACTCAGATAGTGACTATAGCCACTTTAAGGGTTTATAAGGAAGATTTATGGTGGACAATGGGATAATCGCCTAAGGTATTTACTCACCCCGAAATCTTCTTTATAAACCCTCAATTAACACTACTCTAGGCCGATCACATTTAAAAAACGAAAAATAGTAGTACAATTACAAAAAGACGAAATGTCCTACTCGGATGTTTTCATGCATTGCCTCAAGATATAATATCAATCATAAACTAAGAAAATAAAAATAAACAGAAAAATACTCATGACACGAGTGAGCCTTTTGTTACATTTGAATACAGTGTATGTCAAAAGTAATCATGCTCTATACGTCCATTTTGTGAGCCTAGGAAAATGCACAAAGTTCAGAGAAAAAAAGAATAAAAATTACCCAGTGCACGAGCAAATCTCAAATTTAAGTGAGTGAGCAGGAGAGTCCAGGGGAAAAGAAGAAAAAAACGACCAAGAAATAAGAATGGAGACAGCTATAGCCATATCAGCGGGTCACCCTACTATCAAACCATTTAGATGTATGTGATGTTTTTAGATTGATGTTACCATCAATTTAATTGGATTGGGGTGAGATCTGTCAATCATTGATAGCACCTTGGCTCCTCTCATCCTGGATATCAGTGTGAAGAATCTGTTGATTCTGATATCAGCAGATGGGATCAGAATCATGCTGGTTATGGCTGGGATGGGGAGAGGATGGCGTTTAGGTGTGAATTAAAGGGTAGACCATGTGTGAATTAAAGTGGCAAGTTGAGAAATAAGATGCCTCATATGCAAAGGTGTTAAAGGGACCAACAGAATCACATGGAATGACCAGTCATATATATGGGATAGGGATTTCATGTTTTCTGTCTCCACTTCCTCTCCCTCCTACTATCCCTCCCTCTCAAACTTTACATTTAACTGACATCAATCTTCGTTTCCCTTGGAAACGCAATCTTCTACATGAACCGGAAATAAATAAATAAATGTAAACTGATCACTGTTAACTATTTCTTGTTTGACATATGTTGTGCAAAGATATAGTGTGTAAATAGCGATAAGCACATATTGAATTAAAATATGAACAGTGATAAGGTATCTGTATAAAATATAAATTATGAAGTCCTAAGTTATGAAAGAATGAAATGTATACTATTTCTAAAATCTGATTAGAAAACAAAGGTAATAATACTGACTAAAACAAGGAGGAATCCAGAAGATAGAACCTGAATATAGAACAAATAAAAACTTAAATTTATTCAATTCAATACTTTACCTTGACAGCTGATGCTGTCTTGCATTAGAGCATACCCAGTGTGACAGTGACAGCGCTCCTTCACACATGTATGCTGACAGTCTGTCTGTAGTTGACAGTCCCCTGTGTCTGCAAATATGGAACAATACTGTACTTGGTTTGCATGTATCTGGTTACTATTGTAAAAATGCCTAATGTGCGAGGCTCTTAACAATGTTCTTATTCATAATAATTCGCTTTGATATATATATAGATAATATCTGATGAATGTCACAACAAATTGTTACCTTTTTGTGAGTGCACCAGCAAATTCTGAGAATAGTGTAACTGTTACATAATGTTTAATTGCTGAATAAAAATCTTAAATACAAAAAATACTTATTTTATTTTATTTCTCTTTTTTCTGTAACGCAACACAAATATCTGAATTTTCTTCCCCTATCTTTATGAATCAAAACTCAAAAGCAACCACATGCATTACAGCATTATTTTACGACCAGTTAGAGTCTGTGAAAGCACTATGTGATTTCCAAGCCACCCGATGGAATGTACCGAGTGGTTGTTCTGAAATAGCATATCAGTCACACAAGAAGTAAAAATGTATGCATCATCGAGAGTGGCAAAATCACAATTCATTTTCACTTCATTTTCACTTCATTTGCATGGTAACATTAGCATCAGTTCACAACCTAGTGGCCCTTTCATCCTGGTAACGTATGACAAAACCCTGACACAAGACCAAGGATCCAAAACATGTATTTATTCAATTATAATCAAGATCACACCTTGGACTTGATATTGGTGTCTTTTACCATCAAAAATCTAATCTAAAAGTATTGTTAAGGTCTTATAATGTCTTAATATAACCGAAATTGATGTAGGGTTGCTCCACCAGTGTTAAGTTCTTATAATGTTTTAATATAATGATCTATGAGCAACTCGTAGAACACAAGTGAACGACTGGTCAAGATCTATCCAACTGATTTATGCTAGTATGGTACAGACTCTCACTGGGAGATGAGGGGCGTATCCCCGTTACCTCATATCCTGGACAATAACTTGTATAAGTAGACTTGCACAGTACTGGTAATTAGCGATTGTATAGCCCTACTAAAGAGGTGATATCTAATAATTATATAAATATAATGAGGTTATGCAATGTTACGTAATGTGTCTTATGCCATGATAGGTGTGTATCCACAAAACATGGCTAGATTAGCCTGGATTTCACTAGCACAGGCTGCTTTTCAAATGCAACCAATTTACGTTATTTTGATTGGTTGCGTAAATTTTGTTGCGCCAATCAATTACGCTCATTTCATGACGCAACGTTGTAGGCCCTTGTGTTTGCCAAGTCAGAGGGTTGCGAGACATAAAATGAAGGTAAATAATGATTAAATAAGGCTAATATATATATATCATGGCATAAAAATAGAACCCAACTCGAGATGGATATGGGTCAGATTTTCAGAAAATGTACAATTTACTTTCACCAATCCTCTGAAATAACCCAAATTTCAGACAAAAATAAAGTTCAAAATACAGTTCAACGTAACCAAACAGATTGAAAGAATCAATGCAATGCCAAATATACTCGAATTTATCTAGTATTGACCAAATTACAGCCTTATTTAGCAGAATTTACTAAATGTGTACAGCTGCCAATTGTACATTTCTAAAAAACCTCACCCATATAGGATGATGCATTCACAAAACACTTGTGTGTTATTGTGCGCACTTGTGTTTTGTGAATATGTCATCCTATATCCATCTTTCGTTGAGTTATATCTTAATAACATTGTGATAAAATACTCTAAGTCTTCAGGGTCTGTATTAATGTATTATTGGTATCAATAGTACAGTACACATTACCTTCAGGGATGGGACCAGGCACTCCAGGGGGTCCCACTACTCCAGGCAATCCTATCGGTCCAGCATCACCTACTGCACCAAGAAATCCAGTGGGACCGCCACGCCCGGTGCTTCCCTCCACACCCACTCCTCCAGTACCTCCAGTAGGTCCCATTCTACCTCGGGCACCACTTACTCCTCGGGTTCCTAGTGCACCCTGTTCTCCGGTGTTACCTGTGTCGCCAGTGCTACCAATTTTACCTAATATTAGTAAATAAGGAATAATATTAATAATGATATTCAAATTGATGAACACATTAGGGACATTGGATAAAATTGTCCAAAAGTTTTCTACACTTGAGAACCAGTACAAATCATTACACCCCAAATCCATCCATAGAACGGGTATATTTCTAAAGTGCTGATCCCTAAGTTAGGGACTTTGCTTTGTTACCCTTTTCTTTTTTTAAATCTTTGAGAATTAACATGTTTTCTTTGTTCTTAAGACATAAGATTGATACTAGGAGCCTGAATTGTCTAAGTTTCAAGTGATTTTGATTTTTGTATCATTGAATTCGAATTTAGTCTGTGTTTAAAGTGATACAGGGGACTAGAACTAAACATGTGTAAGTGCTGTTTGAAATTATATATATTATGTAATTATTAAATTATGTTATGATGATATGAATCGGCTATAATGAATGCTGTAATTAAATTGTCTGCAATCAAACTGACCCATATGCTGACAGAAGCTCACAAGTTCAGGAGGATTATCATTATTTAATTCCCTGGAATATTGGGGAAAATAGGGGAAAATGATATGAATATTGTTATATTTGAAATAAAGGCAATTATTAAAATTATTAAAACATGTACCCGAGGGACCGAGGAGACCGATTTCACCTTGAACACCTAGCGCACCTGGTTGCCCTTGACTACCAGGTGCACCATTGGGCCCAGGTGCACCTCGCACACCTGCTGGTCCCCTAGCACCTGGTGCACCTAGTGGTCCTGGTGCACCAGGTAACCCTGATAAGCCTGGTGCACCTGTCTCTCCCTGCAACAAAGTAAGAGTATTAACGCTTTCAACATTGTTTTTTAGAACATTAATGGTCATCAACTTTTTAAACAAAAATTTAAACTACATTGGGATCTGCAAATATGCTCCCCTTCTCTAAAAGAAGAGTAGAATGGCGGTTTCTGTCATGCACATTGGTGCTAATTTTTGTGATATAAAAATTCAAAAAGTCAAATGATATCGGTCAAACGCCCGAATTAACCTAAGGAAAAGGCCCATTAAATCATGTTGATACAACAACAACAGATTTACTACAGTCACAATTAAAGCAAGAAGGATTCAAGTGACTAACAATTTTACTGAGAGAAAAAAAACATCAAAAACTTAAGTAAAAGATATAAACTATACAGAATAGAAAAGAGCTACCTACCTGTTTACCAGCAGGTGCATCTGCACCAGTGTTACCTGTAGCGCCTGGTGCACCTTCCTCACCTGTACCACCGGCAGCACCTGCAGGACCTGGTGCACCTGTGGGCCCTATCTTGTCTGCATGAAAGTATAGTAGATGACAAACAATGTGTAATAATAGCAAACAAAGTGTAATAAATAGTAAACAAAGTGTGATAAATAGTAAACCAAGTGCAATAATAGTAAACAAAGTGTGATAAATAGTAAACAAAGTGCAATAATAGTAAACAAAGTGCAGTAAACAAAGTGCAGTATCAGTAAACAAAGTGCAGTATTAGTAAACAAAGTGCAGTATCAGTAAACAAAGTGTAATATAGTAAACAAAGTGCAATAAGCAGTAAACAAGGTGCAGTAAGCAGTAAACAAGGTGCAATAAATAGAAAACAAAGTGTAATATACGAAACAAAGTGCAATAATAGTAAACAAAGTGCAGTAAACAAGGTGCAATAAGCAGTAACAAAATGCAATAAATAGAAAACAAAGTGTAATATATGAAACAAAGTGCAATAATAGTAAACAAAGTGCAGTAAACAAAGTGCAATAAGCAGTAAACAAAGTCCAATAATAGTAAACAAAGTGTAGTGCAATAAGTAGTAAACAAAGTGCAGTAATAGTAAACAAAGTGTAGTGCAATAAGTAGTAAACAAAGTGCAGTAATAGTAAACAAAGTGTAGTGCAATAAGTAGTAAACAAAGTGCAGTAATAGTAAACAAAGTGCAATAAGCAGTAAACAAAGTGTAATAAATAGTAAACAAAGTGTAATATACGAAACAAAGTCCAATAATAGTAAACAAAGTGCAATAAGCAGTAAACAAAGTGCAATAATAGTAAACAAAGTCCAATAATAGTAAACAAAGTGCAATAAGCCGTAAACAAAGTGCAATAATAGTAAACAAAGTGTAGTGCAATAAGTAGTAAACAAAGTGCAGTAATAGTAAACAAAGTGTAGTGCAATAAGTAGTAAACAAAGTGCAGTAATAGTAAACAAAGTGCAATAAGCAGTAAACAAGGTGCAATAATAGTAAACAAAGTGCAATAAGTAGTAAACAAAGTGCAGTAATAGTAAACAAAGTGTAGTGCAATAAGTAGTAAACAACCCGAGTCGCACGCCCAGAAGAGCAATGTGCATCAAGACCATCACTGAGTGCATTATCTGTGCAGTCCCCGTTCTTCGCGCATTGACTGCTCTTTCAATGCTCTACCCCTGTGTGCGTCTCTGCAGTGTAACCAGGAAGCTGTATACGGTTACACAGCAGTCAGTGCATGGGACTGACCACTGCATTAGTATTGCTTCCTGGGGGATACTCTGACTGCACTTACCAACATATATATACCCAAGTGAAAGTCTCTTTTCCAGGGCACGATGGTCATTACAATTAAGTGTATGATTTGTTTGGTAATGTTTCCCATCAGAATATACCAATCTTGTGTGTCAGTATTATAATTAACTTGTAATGGTGTATATATAAACACATGGTCACTGTTAAGATGATTAAAACTTAATTACCATTCTAGTTTCATCAGTTTTATCACTTATTCTCATAAATTCAAATTTCAATTATAAACAAATTGGTTCGATGAATTAATATTTCATAAGATTTCTTTTTATTTTACACTTTTATTTTAACTTGGAGAGTATAGATTTGAACAGAAATATACACATTGAAAACATGGTGAAATCGCCAAGCTATTCCCACGGCTGGGAGAAAGCCCAGGGAAATTGGAGGGAAGGCCGGGTGGAGTGTGGGTAACAAGGCGGTCTCAGGTCCGTCGGCGCCTAGCATTGCAGCTGTCTGATAATGCCATTACACAAAGAAGGAAGGAATAGCCTAATTATAACCTTTGATATTATCGCTTAGAATGCTGTGATCTTGATGATTCTTCTTTTATATCATAGGTCGGAATATGTAGAGTATGGATCTGTAATTAAATAATGTGTCAGCATAACAATCTTATGGTTATCTGAATGGACCTTCCCGTATACAGTGCCTGTAAACTGAGACTAGAATACACCCTAATGATATAGAATGAAAAATGACCCAAACTTTAACGTTTTATGTCATCGCTTAGAATAATAGGATCTACATAATTCTTTTTTTATATGAAAGCTTGACATGTGTAGATTATGGATCTGTAATGATATAACATGCCCCCATTAATTCTTGGTTGATTCTATGGACATCTTGGTAGACACACAAGCTACTAGAGAGAAATGCGTAGCTTGTAGGAGCTCTATATTCTCCACTAACTGTTTTGAAACGGCAGACATAATGAGAATAGGAATGTGCTCATTCCACTAATATATTCGGTTTTTTCATGGTTGTGTAGAACTGCTGCTCTGAGAACGAAAAGTGTAGGTCTTGAGTCTCTGTTTAGTGAACTAACAGAAGGTCTCATCACTTGTCCAGGGATATGGGAAGGAAGACCGGGTGGAGTCTAGTATAGGGGGCAAGACGGTCTATGGCCATTGGCATTGCAGCATTGTAGAATAAGAGTGGAGAAATATCCCAGTGGGAGAACTTGTGTGTGTGTGGGGGGGGGGGGGTGGCGGAGGGAGTAGGGGGAGGGAGGGAGGGAGTGTGTTTAGGCGGCAAGCAAGCTTACAGCCCCTGCACTCGCACTTACCGTCCAACCGTCGACCGGGACCGTTGACAAGTAAGGAAGGAAATGTCAAATTGAATGGTAACAGTATAGTATGAGAGTCGAGGTAAGTTACCTCTTATTCATTCCCTAACCATCTAAATTGATATTCATTAGTATGCTTTGGTTATAGCATATGATATCTCACATGTATATAGCTCACTAAATAGCACCAGTTACCAGATAATATTTGAATTATAGACAACCAACGGGCATTTAACTCATTTATATCTTGGATACATTTCTCTTTTAGATGTTTGTACCAGATGTAATCAATACTTTTCCTTTCAGTTACAGGATCTACATCAATGCAGCCGTGGATTGATGTTGTTCCCAAGATTTGGAGCCATTTATATAAATGATCTGTTAATTTCTTTGGTTCAATGGTAAGTGAAGCTTTCTAATATAATCATGAATTCATTACATTTCATTTGTATATTGTTTATTTCCAGATCATTGGTGGAAAATGTGATTCTGAAGCAAGATAGGTAAACAAACAAGGGTATGGACAGTTATAGAAACAACAACCATGCAGGCATTATAATTACCGTAGGAAACAAAGGAGTCTTAGTTCTGGCGGGAACTATTGGCAGGGATACATGATATAATGTTAATTGCTCTTTCTACCTATTATGTCACTGTGTTGGTTACATTATTCGATGGCTTTATACATAACCATTATCTATATTTTAGGTGACAAGAAGACATCCTGCCAAACAGACTGCCAAACATTAGACAGTCATGTGCCTTAAATCGTGGCCAAGTACAGACAGGCCACTAAGAAAGGAAAGATTCTGCAGAACATAATACATAAATGATTCATATCCGATCCAAAGTTCAATAGAGTGTAATTTATAATTTATATTTGTAGTTATGTTTCACTGTTTTCTCTACATTGTACAGACTGTCTATTTGATCTGCATATTGTCCTATGTCTTCCTTGAACTTCAATGGAGTGGGATTTATAATTTATTATTACGCACAGTTACATTTCACCTTGAATAAAATTGTACAAACTTTATATTTGGTCTGCATGTCACCCTATATCATTCCCACTGATGTTTAAAATTCCAGCTCTGAATTCTTAATATCAGCGGATACATATGCGTTTTACTGCAAGAAGTACACCAATGAGAAAATGATGTACCAAATTGATGAATTGATGACTTTCTGAGGAGAAATAAAAGCATTTACAATAAATAACTAATCATAGATTCTCCCTCCCCCTGTGCCCCCTACCCTACCCTGCACCCCCTCCCCATCCCAACCACCCAACTACCCACCCTCCCACCCCATTGATTAAGCGCAGTCTAACAGCAACATATATGTGACGTCCGTATAGTGTTTAAGTGCAATCGCCGCATTCTCATGTTGCCGCGGTGACCGCGGTGACGGGATCGCGTCACCACGAGTAACGCTTGCCGCTGTTTGAGAGCCGCAATGATTGCAGTGAATTGTCTGCGTTGCCGACTGTGGTTTAAACTGCAGCGGTGTATGTCGGGAAAGTGCAATAAGTAGTAAACAAAGTGCAGTAATAGTAAACAAAGTGTGATAAATAGTAAAGAAAGTGCAATAAGCAGTAAACAAAGTGCAATAAATAGAAAACAAAGTGTAATAATTATAGAAACAAAGTGCAATAAATAGTAAACAGAGTGCAGTAAACAAGGTGCAATAAGCTGTAAACAAAGTGCAATAAGCAGTAAACAAGAGTGCAATAATAGACTTCTGATTTCACAAGATTTCTTTAAAATGGTGATGGTGTTTAGCTGAATATCTTCAAATCTTTTAATCCCTACTTAGCACTACATCTACATTGTACATCAAAGTGTATTCATCCAAATGGATCCCTGACAAGACCTGCTAAGTAGATAGTCAACTATAACAATATATAATAGTAATGTATATATTATAGTAAATATCATACTAATAATCATACACACCATAGGACCACCAAATGTGCCAAAATATCTGGTCAGCAATTCTCTGAGCAAGGTCAACTTCCTCCATCTGTCCTGGTGGCGCCCTCTCTTGTAGTCCCTCAAAGTTGGACGCCTGGAATACATTCTCACTATTCCCGCCACTGATCCCAGCCAAATAGTCACTGCTAACACCGGATCCAACACCCAAGGCGAAGATGAGTATGTTGTCGCTACGGCGTGCTCGTGTGGCTTCTGGCAGTGTTTCTGCAATGGCTATGTTAGGCAGACCATCGGTGATGATGATTCCAATGTTGGGGGCACCTGGGCGGTTATTCTTGTTGTTATTTTTGTCTGTGCTTGGGGAGAAGGTTCTGGAAAGAAGTCTGAGGGCTCCGCTTGTGTTGGTGCCTCCACCAATATAAGGAATTTCTTCAATGCTTTCTGTGAGAGAATTCTGGAAGTGAACCAAGTGCAGATCTTTAGTAAAGTTTAGTTCTTGTGTTAGATAGAAACTAGTCTTAAGTCCACTAAGCCAATTCCCATTGTTTTGCACTAAATTCTGTGAGAATTGCATGAGAATCGGCTTAGTGGACCAGGCGCCTTACTGTTAGTTATGAACTACACCTCTAATTGTATTGATATTTGCAACAAATGGAAAATATTGTTGAAATATTTATCTACATAGGAGTCTCTTCTGGCAAGATCTGTACATTTAGTTCAAATAAAAGCGTAGGGAAAAGTCACAGAATTATGACAGATGATTGTTATAAACCTGTAATGTAAGGGTTTTTAATAGTATCAGGGTTTTACAGAATGTTAAAGATTGATTGGGCTGTTATACCTCATTGTGCCTACCCCTGAAATTTAACTTTCTAGCTAGCTCCTACCTGTCTGGACGCTCGCTCATTAATGACTTAAAAATTTCGACTGGGGACTATAGCTACCTCTCGGGTACATATATGGGTTATAGTGCATACACACAATAGTGCTAATTGAGCATAAGTAGTAATTTCTTTTTTTAAAAAAAGCTTTAAAATTTCACAAAAAAAATTAAAATAATTTTTTTAAAAAAAGCTTGCAATATGTGAATATGGTGATAGATTCCTCCTGAGGACTGCTCGTGTACTGAATGAGATGAGTCCAAAGCTTTAAAATTTAACAAAAAAAACTTTAAATTTTCAAAAAGCTTACAATATGTGAATATGGTGTTAGATTCCTCCTGAGGACGGCTTGTGTACTGAAGGAGATGAGTCCATAGTGGTTGTCCTCCATATGGTAGTCATGGTGAAGTAGGCCCATCAGGGCGTTGACAAAGTCCAGCATTCTGTACCAGTTGGCCTTCTTCACACTGGTGGAGGAGTCCAGTAGGAACACTATGTCTGCCACCACTGCATCCAAGCCTCCAGGTTCTAGGGTCAGATTTTAAGAAAATGTACAATTCACCTTCGCCAATCTTCTCAAATTAGCCAAATTCCAGAAGAAAATAGGGTTCAAAGTACGGTTCAACCTAACCAAACCGATTGCTTGAATCAATGTAATGCTGAATATACTCGAATTTACCTAGTATTGACCAAATTACAGCCTAACTTAGCAGAATTTACTTAATGTGTAGAGCTGCGAATTGTTCATTTTCTGAAAATCTGACCCTAATGTATGTGGCAAGCCTCCAGGTTCTAGCAAACGAACGATTGAATCAAGAATACATGTTTGAACATATAGTGTGGTGCCAGAGCAGGCAGTTATTCCTGGTCTGCATCAGCACCAGTCGTCAGAGTATAACCGTGAGATAAGAAAAACATTTGCCGACGCACTCCCCTCCAACCAGCTGTCCCGTTCTCCCCCCCCCCCCCCCACACCCACACCTGTGAAGAGTATTTGGTTAGGCCTAGTTGCCGTGCACAAACGTAGAGGTCGTGGGAATCTGGGAAAAGTATTTGTTTAGTTCCCCTGCGCAAAAGTAGAGGTTGTGAATCCAACCCAAGAAGCTAGGGATGAATGTACTTACATAGAAAATGTACTGCAGGTAAGAGAATTCGTAAGATTTTTCTTCAGAATCGTGTCCAGATAGTATACCGCTTGAAAGATATAGTTAATATTTTAGACCTATTTCAGCAGATCTGAACGCATAATATTGTTTTTATATATAAGAACTCCCCTCCACCCAGCTGTCCCGTGAATATGTGCCGACCTCCCCGCTATCCCCACCCGGCAGACCCACGCTCACTAAAGGTTGTGTTGCTTCTCAGAAAGAAGGGTCGTCAAGTGTTTTGCCTGGTCTTGTCTGCCGCCGATCTATGGCACAGCCATACGACAACGCAGACAATCTAGATTATATATTTTGTTACCTTTTTTATGGTGATAATCCTAGATTCGCGACGTTGGTTTTGGAAGCCATTGTATAAATCTGTACGACCTAATTCCTAGTCTCCTGATCACGTGACAGCTCTTGGCTGTTCCATGCTCCTTCCCTGCAGCTCTTCCATGAACCTTATAGCTTCCCATCTATTTGTTTTCTTATTTTGTTATGGTTGACTGCACTTGCTTCGAATATTCGGTAAGCAATAACTTTGTATTTTATCAGTAAATGACACATGTTCCCATTTGGACCTTGCTACCCTTGACTCACTCTAGCTTCTGTGATCGGTTAGAAAGTTCCCCCCCCCAAAAAAAGCATGAGAAAAGGCGTTCGGAAGAGAGTGTTGATACAGTACTGTTCTGGATTCGGAAAGCGCCCCGGTGACGTCACTAGAGTAGCATAGCAAGCTATCCTTACGGATAGCGGTAGGGGGCTGCTCGTCAAGGGGATCAATATCTATGAGAATCAGTCACTGGTTTTTGGCCTACAACGTGTTTTCTATGCAAACAGGTTGATATTGCCTGGGTCCCGTACCATTGTCCTTGTCAAACCCGATGTGAATAATCATACCCTTTGGAATAGCCTGCGGCCACAGCCCCGGGTGTCACACTCCGTCCAGCTCCCCGCTTTGATCAGCCGGACTGGGCATACATGTAAATTGAAATAAAATAAATTACCTTGCAAACATTTGATGCCAAGACCTCCATCTTGACACTGACATCTATAGAGGGAACCACGTGGTACACACTGCGTCCCAGTCACACACGTCACTCCTGCACACACATCTGTAATATAGGCTCAAGTTATCAGAAAATGTACAATTCACCTTCACCAATCTTCTCAAATAACCCACATTTAAGACAAAAATGAGCTTCAATATACAGTTTAACATAACAGAACTGACACTTTAAATCAATGATATACCAAATACACTCAGATATACCTAGTTTTTATCAATTTTCCCTAGCAGAATTGACGTGTAGATATGTAGATTGTGCATTTTCTAAAAATCTGAGCGTGAAATACCTTTGTGAGCGGTGGTGCAGACTGTGTCCATGAGGGCAGGTGCAGTGGTGCTGAGGTGCTCCTGCACCCAGTGGGTCTGGTCTGCACCAAGCACCTCCTGCACCAGACTGGTAGAACTACCCACACCTGAAGCAAGGGACAGCATCAAGCAGGTGAGTTACAGTTCATTTAAGAGTGGTCTCCACTGGCTGCGGTAAGCCTTGCGATGGTCTGTACTGGTTCTGTAGGCGGTGGGGAATGACGAGTAGAGGTCCTTGCCTATAATTATGGTAAGTGAGCCGTGTAGGCAGGACCTCGCCACTCCACAATGACACAGCACCATCACAAGGCTTACCGCAGAGGTTACCACAGGCAGTGGAGAAAACCCTTACAGTTTATTAAAGCCGTATTCTCAGCTATTAAAGAAATCTTACCAAGTTCACTCATAGTATGACTTATAGGACTAAATTTATCAATATTATGCTGCTGTTATTTATGTATAAAAGAATTTGAAGGGAAATAGGTGAAGTCATCATAAATAAATAAATTCCACTCGAGAGGAATGATAAAGGTATGATAAAAGTTTGAAATGCGTTACATTACATTTCAATATTCTTCTATTCTCTGGGCATATGATAAATTGTGAATGGGACTTGGTACTACTAATCTCGTTCAATAATTATACAATTACGAGCACATCGTTTCATTCTCTCCATTTATTACATATGTATGTGATTTCAGGGGTGCTATTCAGGGGTGCTATTTGAAAAGTCAAATAGCACCTATGTGCTATTTGAGCTGAATATTCACAAGATTGATGGAAAGTAAGGTAAAATTCTATTAAAATCAAGTTCTTATTTATTTAGTATGTAATAAATACCTAATAGCACTCTGGGCGGTTTGTAATCGATCGAGATGTTGGGCCAAATCACACTCCACCCCTTTGGGTTGTCATGTGATTTGACCCAACATCTTGATCGATTACAAACCTCCATCGTGCCATTAGGTATAAGTATTTTACCTATGATTACTATGAATATCCCAGCGTTATGTGCGCGTCTGACCTCTGCTTCCAACAGCTCCAGGTCTGCCGTCACACTACTCAGCAACACTATCAGCACCTGCTTCCTGAAACACACAAATCAACTATTTATTCGTTTAATAGGGGAGTTGCATAGCCGCCATTTTGAATCTTGATTCACATGGAATTATGGGACCAATCATACAGTCTAAAATGTATAGAAAACATGCTATGCTCAATATCCATGTGGTATACATGTTTCCATGACACAAGCCTCCATCCTTCCCAGCATGCATTTGGTTTACATAGATCATTTATACTAGCTATGATATTGTTTAAAACATTCTTGCAATTTTCGATAAAAATGTTGCCAAATTTTTATATTGTATGTCAGATTTCAATAGAATCCATCCCAGGATGCACTGTAACAGACATGCGCAGTGACACATGCAAGTCCCCTATTACAATATTATATGTAGTAATTTGTATGTAGTTGATTTGATTTAATTTGATAACGCTTAGTTTTTTTGATATCTATTTTGGGTTTATCTTTTGGAATAGGGAGGTTCCGCAAGCAAACATATCTCAATTACACAACAGTATCCGTACCTTTTTGGGGGAAGTATGTCGCAGGGAGGGCGGGAGGAGGAGGGGACAGTGAGCGAGAGAGGAAGAGGGTGAAAGATCTATATCTAACAATTCCTGCTCATTTTTCATATACCTTTCATAGAGAAACTACATGTATACTGTGCTAGTAATACTAGTAATTAATGCTAGTAATTTTTCGAGGACTAAATATCTAAGCGATCTGTGATGCCTATAAGAAACAAATGGTTAAAAATTTTCTTTTCCATCGATTAATAAAAGGGTGGCGTAAGTCCCCGATACTTCCGCATCCCCGCCTTACTCATTATTATTAGGATGCTAGATATATCTATGTATCTATTCACTACTAGACCACTAGCGACCTCCCCGCCCTCTGAGAAGAGGCGGATTGCCACTGAACTAAAAATTGAAGCTGTCGCAGGATATCCCGGTCATTTCCCAGTAATGTCTATGTCATATGTCTCGACCTGTTATCACACTTAAACACTACATACAGCAGCCTATTTAGTCTTAATCAAAAGCTATATTCATAGGCTACATTTTTGATTGGAGGAATACATACTTTTATGGTACACGAACATCAGGATCAGCACTCATTGGTCCTATGTGTTGTTTACCTCCACACACTACACCCTTCACTCACTCACATAGCTTCACACACATACAAGCCACTGCCACCATTACATAACACCCATGCTCACAACATGTAGGCTATTTATAGGGTGGGTGTTGTAGGCTACATCATTTGATACTAAATCAAATGGATATTGTAGGTAGGAGGGGTAGAGACAGGGTGGGTGGGTGGGACGATCTTTTATTTTTAAATATAAAAACAATCTAAAAGCGTTCAGATCTGGTGAAATATAACCAATTTACTTCCCACAAATAAATGTGTTGCTGCGGTAATTTTCTGGACGATGACCTAAAACCGCCTTGAGAAAGGCGGGCGCAGCCAGAGACAGTCCATTACGTAATGGACTGTCTCTGGCGCAGCAGGCTAACTTTAAAACCATTCTGTTACCCCAGGCAATCAGTGTCAAGACCCAAGTCTATACAGAACTCACGGTGATCATGCCGTTTTCCTATTAAACATACCTATAGCCGACATCCTTACCCCGAAATCACAATTATATTATGTCCTCTCCAAGTTTTGTCCGAAGAAATAATCCATCTATGCTTTAGAACAGATTATCGATATTCCTATAGTAATCCTATGGGGATGCGTTGGGACTTGCCGACCGCCATTTGCGCCACGACGTTGGAGCCCTAGGGTCACACACGATGCCACTGGCGTCGTGTGTGCGAGGTAGGAGGGGGCAGGAGAGAGGTTGGGGGGGGGGGGTGATAACAAACATTTAATATATAAATATAGCCTAATACTAACCATGCTAAACACTCCTACCCTCGCGTGGTGACTATCTGGATGGCGGTGTAAATATCACAGGATAGCCCCTCGCTGCCACCTAGCTACTAACTCCACAGTTTGTCCACCGGTCACTTTCCTGCTGATACCACTGTCACCACCCCGGGGGGGGGGGTACTTGAGTTCATAGTATATACAGGTATGTGCTGCGATATAGGCCCCCCTTTTTCAGCCCCAGCCGCTCCCAAAGGCCCCTACTTTTTGCCTGAATCAGCTCCTGAAGGTCCCCTCTTTTCAGGCACCAAGCTCCCGCTCCTGTGCCCATTCATTAACATTCGCTTTTCCAGAAACAAGACTTAAAACAGAAGTGACCAACCTACAAGTAGTGTATTGAGGCGCATTTGAGGTACGTTTCGTTTACACATTCCCCACTGCACTATATTCCTACACTTTTCGTGGTGGCGCCACGGGTACGAAAATGGTAATATGATACGTCCCCGGATCAAGAAATTATAAAAAACAAAAGCAAAATGACCTAGTTTGCAAGAAATTTCCGCCATCTTGGATTTTCTTCAAGAAAATCCGCCATCTTGGATTATAGATCTGGATCCAACCGGTATTTTATGTCACTTGAGAAATTTCCACCATTTTGTCTATAAATCATGTGGCTAAGTGCATGTGTACTTAGTTAAGTGCACGTGACCTTTCGACGATTTGAGAGAATGATTTATGATAATGGGTTTTTAGGGTAATAAATCATATGACTTTAAGAAAATCCGCCATCTTGGATTTTTCCTGCAGGGATATTGCTGCGGCATCGTATTCTCCTGCGGCATGGTCGTAAATCATATTGCGGTATTAGCTGTCAATACCTGTCAATTTTTATTTGAGTGGATGATTTATTGCGATGGGAAATCCCCCCAATACCTGTCAATTTTTATCCGAGTAGATGATTTATTGCGATGGGAAAACCCAAAATAGGGGTGGGGGATGTTGTCGGAGTCAATACCTGTCAATCCTATCCGAGTGGATGATTTATTGCGATGGGAAATCCCCAATACCTGTCAATTCTATCTGAGTAGATGATCTATTGCGATGGCGAAAACCGTCTTTATTTTTTAGGTTTACTGCCTATACGATTAACCATCTGACCTTTTGACCCATCAATTGACCTTTTGACCATCGTTTGACCTTTTGTCTAGTTGATTTTATATTACTAATATATGCAAATGTCCGCTTGACCTCTTGACCACTACTTGACCTCTTGACCATCACTTGACCTTTGACCAATTGGTTGATTATTATATCATTTATTCGTAATAAATATAGGATACATATATATATTTGCGATTATTTAGGTAATGTGACGGTAAATTTCCACTAAATTAGCTAATTACGCCGTATACCGGGCTTATAAAGAGAATAGGATCGTTTAGGATGTTATACGGATTGTTGTTAATTAGTAAATGCAATTATTCTGTGATTTGATGCTTTAGATGTATGGATTGTCACAGTGGTGTGATTTTCAATGGCTGTATACGTATCAAATGCTAGGGTATATTAGGCGTGTCGTATTAATTACCATGTATTTCGATTATATTGTGGTAATATGATACTATTCGGTATTGTATTAGTTATAGTTAATTAGTAAATGGGATATAAGTCAATGTACAGTAATCAAATTCGCCTATCTTATCTATTTATCGCTAGATGTCACTAAATGCTGCTTTTGGGAATCAATTGCTCAGAATATCCACCAGATGGAAGCACATGCCCCCCTCTCTCTCCAATGTTCATAGTCAGTGGAGAATATACAGATATATATGGGCTTTATTTAAATATCAAGAGGAGATGCTCATAAATTAAGTTTAGACAGGGTTAAGACAATAAAGTATATAATACACCCATACAATGGATATCGCGCATTACAACTTTCGGCGATCACCATGGCGAGGTTTAGCATCCTCGATATGGTCAATTATTTCCAAGATATTAGCGCCCTACGACATTTTGGGACGCATTTTGACCTGCTCGACGACGAGCAGTTCATCCAACGTGAGCTGGAATTGGTACGTATTCATTTAATTTGTTAGTTATATTGTGCATTTAATGATAGAATTCCCGTTATTAACCATATTGAACGTATGGGGAGATTTATTTTCTTTCTATTCTGGAATTACAGACTGTGATGGGCTACCTGTCTGAACTGGATGCCCAACATTTAAGCTTGCCAGTTGTAAGTATACTGATTGTATTATATTTGTTCTCCTCTCAGAATCGACCAAGTGTTGAGAGCTCAATAATTATAATAGGATTATCTTATTTTAGACCACCGATGTCCAGGAGAATGGGTCTGGAGTCTTGAAGACATCGGATGAGATGATTGTAAGTATACTCAATGATTTATTAATTGAGTCTGTTGTTTATGAATATATAATATAATATATAATATATTGTACAAATCATTTAATATTATAGGCTGAGATGTTGGCTTGGACACCTGAGACCCCGTCCCCCATGCCGACATCATTACCTACACAATTGGCTATGGACTCGAGCTATGATCCGGTACGTATAGTACACATATGATACATATTACATTATATTGCATTGCGATAATATACATTTATATATTTATCAAATGGTTATTTGAATTGTAGGTTCTGTCCCTGGGTGTTTCGAAGGAGCTCGAGGACGGGGTTTGTTCCCCGTCCCTACAAGATATAATGGCGGATTTTGTAAGTATAGACTATATATATATATATATATATATATATACTACTCTGACTACGTATAATTTCAACCAAATGGATCTATCCAAATACTCCATGACTCTACAGTACTATTCAATTTGGATTATAGGATGTGGATGAATGGAGCAGCACCCCATTGCTGGAGGATGATGTGCTGCAGACCGCAATTGACTCCTGCATCAACGACCTGACGTCCACAGACGCATATTCGTCAGGCGATGATGCCAGGAGTCTAAGTCCTGGGACCATGGAGGACATTTTGTCCTCCCTTCTCACTGAACCGAGTATGTGTAAACAGTTTGTTTGTGTTATATTACATTGGATTATGCCGCTGTTCTAGACACTATAATGGGATTGCGTACATAGTCTAATGGTATGTTATGTCTTTCTATATTGTTAGAGTCACCAGAGGAGGTTCGTGTGTATGATTCCAATGGTGACTATATGACGGGGGAAGGAGCTGGAAATGTGGTCAAGCTACAAAGGAAGAAGAAAAAGAAATCTAAATTACTATCCCGCAGGAAAAAGTCAAAAGTATGGGTCTCTTGCCCCCTCTGCACGGTCCAGTACTTGAACCAAAAGTCACTAGATTCTCACATCGAGAAATTCCACTTATCGGGAGTTGGCTTTGTTATGTAGATTCTTATATATACTCATATCATATCATTATTAAACGAGTGTATTGCAACTTATTTACTCTTTGTATACTCCAATTATCATATCATTATCATCTATTAAACTAGGCGTGTTTGTATATAATATGTACTCGTCGTACTATTCTTTGTATAGACGCCGACATAATAAATATATGTCATACGTATGGGTGTGTTCATTTATATATATATACAATAAATGATAGGGAATATAAATGCTTTCAGAAGTGCTGCTGTGAGTATAAGTGTTCGAAATGTGGTGAAAAGTATGATAGTAGGTCTGCACTGTATCTACATAGAGGAAAGATACATGGTGAAGGTATACAACAGGAGCCAACATGGACTCGAGAGCCCTGGATTGAAGACGATGGTACCATAGATGAACAATTGAAGGAAGTGTTTGAGGGCAACATGGGGCATATATTACACGCTCATAAGAAGGGTTCAATATCGTATGAGTTTAATTTTCCGATGGACCAGACATTTCAAAAGTATATGAACAGTCACATGGATACAATTAAAAGCGAGTTGAATGTTGCATATAAGGTAAACATAGGGTTGGGTGTTGTTTTGAAGAATATCGAAACACACAAGTACCGCTATTTCATTCCATACGGTAATATGACACTGCTGTCAGAGCCCATGCTGATATCAAACGATTCTGATATTCAAAAGTTTGTGAAAAAAGTGAGTGCTATCGATATTAATGAAAATATGAGATACTCGAGACCAAATACGAAATGGAGACCGCATATGGTAACGAATGTTGTGTACTTTGCAACAAGAACAGAATGGCCTATGGGAAATGGATGTAGCGTGCCCGGGTACATATCCACTAAAAGAAGTATTGTTTCATTAACCGGTGACAATGATAATCTATGTATATTTAGATGCATGGCAGTTCACCGCCTGGGGGGTCAAAGGAGAATGAAGCGCAAACTTAGGAATATATTCTCCGAGTGGAGAATGTTTCAGCGGTTACATAACGGTGTATATATATCAAGGGATATGAGTAAATATAAAGGGTTTATGTTAGATGAGATGGGGCAGTTCGAGGATTGTTTTAAAATAAATGTAAATATATACGATCTTCAACCAGACGACTGCGTGCAAATCAGACGGTTATCAAAAGGAAAGTATGATGATAACATGAATCTGAATGCTTACAATAAGCATTTATCGTATATTACCGACTTTAAGGCATACGCTAGAAAGTATAGGTGTAAGATGTGCGATAGAATATTTACAATGCATCACAAGCTCGAACTACATAAGAAGAGATGCAATAATAAAACCAAATATACCTATCCGGGTGGAGTCTTCACTCCTCAGAGGACTGTCTTTGAGGAACTCGAGTCTATGGGTAATAATGGTTGACAGTAGTGACCGTTTTTATACATCCTTTATAACGTTTGACTTTGAAGCCATATTGGAAAAGATGGATAATAACCCTTTCGCCACAAACTTAAAGTGGACAACGAGACACATTCCAATATCGGTATCAGTATGCAGTAATCTAGATGGTTACAGGGAGCCTCATTGTATTGTTAATCCTGACTTAGATAATCTACTCTCTAAGATGTTTGAGTACATGATGGAGATACAATCAACGGCCGCCGCTCAGTCTATGGAAAGGTGGGGGTATGTATTAGAGGCATTGGATGAGAGAATGGGTACATGGGAGGCTCGTGAGGACAAGACAATGATTAATGTAATAAATGGGCTTAGGGAAAGGATGGAGGAGTACATGAATGTTATTCCAGTCCTCGGCTTCAACTCGGCAAAGTATGACATAAACCTTATTAAAAGTAAATTCTTTAAATACATGGAAATGGCCTCTATTTCCTTTGTCGTTAAGAAAAACAATGCCTATTCCGTTATAAAGAATGGGTTTTTAATGTTTAAGGATATCTCAAACTTCCTTGTACCGGGGTGTTCATATGAGAGGTTCTTGAAGGCATATGACATCGGGGGAGACTATGCAAAGGCCTATTTTCCGTACGAATATCTCGATACTCTGGATAAGCTGGATGAGACTTGCCTTCCTCCCCATGCCGATTTTTATTCATTGCTAAGGAAAGAAAACATAACCGAGGACCAGTACTCTCAAATGCTTAGGGTATGGGATGAAAAGGGAATGAGGACAATGAAGGATTTTCTCGTATATTATAATAATCTAGATACGGCTGGTTTTGTTTTGGCCATTGAAGAGATGCAGAAGTTCTATTTTGAAAGGCAAGTTGATGTGTTCAAAGTCGCGATATCTGTACCAGGGATTGCGAGGTCACTGCTATATCGTGTAGCCAGCGAGTCTCAGCACTACTTTTGCTCAATACCCTATAGGGATAGAGACTTATATGCAACAATATCGAAGAATATTATCGGAGGACCTTCAATAGTATTCCATCGGCATCTGAAGGCGGGAGAGACAAGGTTAGGAAATGGAGCGGAACGTGTACAGAAGGTTATCGGATTGGATAGCAATGCACTGTATTTGTGGTGTATAGGACAGCCCATGCCATATGGATTCTATGTTCGTCGACTCGCATTGAATAACTATCGTCCTCAAAGATCATGCAAATATCAGCTCATGTTTGTATGGTTGGAGTGGATGAATAGAGTACATAACGCGGGGATTATTCACCGTTGTAATTATGGACGAGAGGTAAGGGTTGGTGGCTTTCTCTTAGACGGCCTTTCTCCCAGTAACTCTGTAATATATGAGTTTTTGGGTTGCTGGTACCACCTTTGTCCTACGTGTTATCCGAATGTATCGAATGAGGCCGAGAAGAAGAAAAAGGAAGAGACACACCGAAGAAGAGAGGAATTGCTTCATACCCTCGGATATACCGTAGTCTATAAGTGGGAGT
Organism: Sthenelais limicola; assembly: GCA_942159475.1. NCBI lineage: Eukaryota > Metazoa > Annelida > Polychaeta > Phyllodocida > Sigalionidae > Sthenelais > Sthenelais limicola. The sequence continues at coordinate 15,474,322 of OW804096.1, read as the reverse complement.
GCGAGTTTAATAAGGAGGTCAAGGAAAATGCCGAGCTTCGGACGTTCCTGAAGGAGTATTATCCCGAGTTCTATAATAAACACCCTTCCTCCGTAACACAGGAGGCAATAATCGAGGGCATTGGCAATGATGAGCTCTTTGGCATGGCGGAGGTGGATCTTCATGTTCCAATTGGGAAAAGACCTTACTTCCAGGAGATGTGTCCTTTGTTCTGTACAATGAATATTGAGTTCGAAGATATAGGACAACACATGAAGGACTATGTGATTGAAAATGACATGTCTCAGGCCCCTCGTAACCTTTTAATTAGTGGATATCAGGGTGAAAGACTGTTGCTGGCCACACCGTTACTTCGGTGGTACATCAAAATGGGGCTGATAGTCACTCGCGTATATCAAGTGATCGAGTTTAAAAGGAGCCCGTGCTTCGCTCCATTTACGAGGAATGTAACAGAAGCTAGGTTACTAGGGGATATTGATCCATCCAAGGCAATCATTGCTGATACTATGAAGTTAATCGGGAACTCGGGTTTTGGTTCGCTTATCATGAATAAAAGCAAGTTTACGAAGGTATCCTTCGTCGAAGGCGAAGCATACGCGATGACAAAGGTTAATGATCCCCGTTTCCTTAAGGCTACAGAACTTGATGATGATATATACGAAATAGAGCAATCCAAACGCGTTATAAAGCTGGATTTACCGATATACCTGGGCTATTTTGTTCTGCAATATGCCAAGTTAAAGATGCTCGACTTTTACTACGGTTGTCTACGACACTATGTAAATGAAAATGACCTAATTATGGGGCAAATGGATACGGACTCTCTCTACTTCGGTGTAAGTAAGGAGTCGTTAAATGACGTCATAAAGCCTGAACTGAAAGCCGAATACGATAGCCAGCTGTACTATTCGTGTGATGATGGGATCGAACCGAAATGGTTTCCTCGCCGCTGCTGCCCAAAACACATTGCCAGAGACAAAAGACAACCGGGCCTGTTTAAAGTTGAGGCCGAGGGAAAGGAGCTTATTTCACTCTGTAGTAAGACATATCTACTAAAGGATGATGACGAATGTGTTAAATACAGCTGCAAGGGAATAAGCAAAAGACGTTTGGAAAACCACTACGAAACATACAGAGGGGTCCTCGATGACGGGATGTATAGATCCGGATTGAACAGAGGATTTATGGCGAGAAACAACGGAGTATATACCTACGAGCAAACGAGGAGGGGTTTCGGATATTTCTATGCAAAACGCCAGGTGCAGGAGGATGGGTGCTCAACTATCCCATTGGATGTTATACTGTCCCCGTGGAAAGAGATCAATAGCCTGTATATCTGCGCGGATGGTAATAGTTATCTCAACTATGACTATACAGATCATGGGTTCAATGGATACGTATCTCTCGAACACGAGTTTATACACAGAATGGTGTTACGGTCATCTGTAGCATCGACATCATTAACGAGGTTTACATTCTATGAGAAGGAAGATCGTGATAAATGGAGGACGCTCGTAACATCAAAGGAAATGAATGATATTAGAGATGAGGTTATGTACACGCTGTTGAAAGACAGACTGGTATCATATGATACGGTATATGAGCTGTACAAGAGTGACATCAAATCAATAGTGTGTACGGGTCAGGATACGTATTGGACGAATGGACTGAATCACTCATTGACCAATGTAACACCCGTAGAGTCATATCCCGGAAACAATCGCTTGGGGCATATGTGGGAGAAGATAAGAGAAGAGGAGTGGCAAAATATCGTTTACTCGGTTACAGGCAAGCCGAAGGAATGGAGGTCATAGAACTACCCGAATACATTTTTAAATGCCCCACTAGTATCTGTGTAAGTGGTGCCAGTGGTAGTGGAAAGACTCAATTCATAAAAAGGGTATTGAACGAACGCAATACACTGTTTAGCGAACGCCCGGAGAAGGTAATATATCACTATGGAATATGGCAAAAGACATTCGATGAGATGAAAGATGTTGAGTTTGTTCAGGGGCTACCCGAGAACACAGAGTCCATTAAGGCTGGAAAGCATACAATATGGGTATTTGATGATCTCATGAATGATGTGGTAAATAGTACATCTCTAATGAATCTATTTACCCGGGGAAGCCATCATTTAAATATCACCGTAATATTTATAACCCAAAACATCTTTTGCCAGGGAAAATATAGCAGGTCAATCAAGCTAAATACCCACTATGAGATTATATTTAAGAATCTGCGAGATATTGAACAAATAAGGAGACTGGGAGCTCAACTAGACATGAGGTCCTATTTCATGAAGGCATATAGGGATGTAACAGATAACAAAAGGTATGCCTATGTTGTGGTTGATTTATCACCTCATACCCAGTCCAACATTCGCCTCTTCACCAACATTTTTTGGGGGGAAACCAGAGTGGTATATATAGATGCTGAAGCGGAGGTATAGGATCAACTCTACCACTACTACCACCGCCACCACCACTGCAATGGCATCATCATCTCGAAGTCGTAGCAGAGGAGAACAGGCATCGAGCAACCTTAAGACGTTTGAGAAGTGGAACATACGTTCCCCATCGGCATTTCTATTGGCGGATAATGGTTTTATTTACACCGGGACTGGAGACAGAGTTATTTGCAGAACATGCAAGGTTGAGTGTGAGAACTTTGACTCTCAAGACAACATATACGCCATTCACTTTACGAAGAGCCCTTCCTGTACAATTGCTAAGGCTCGCATTTTGGAAGACACTTCCGCCCTTGTTGAATGCATAAGCGCATTATCCCAAAGGCTTGAGGCATCAATAGAGTGGCTAGTGAGCAGAAAGTCGGGAAATAAAAGAAAGAACAAGAAGACTTTAAAAGGACGAGCTCAGGCCCAGCGTATTGCATTTCTACACAGAGAGGCGAGTGACAACGACATGTATGAGTAACATGGCGTCTTCCAAGGTACAGCAAAACAGAGAGTATCTTCATCTATTGGTAACAACGAAAAACAAGAAGCAATCATTCGGTCTAATACAAACGATTACACAGGACCAGGCGGAGGCTATTCAGGAGATCATATTCAATCTATATACAGGAGATCTTCAAGTAAGCAGTGTCCTTCAACGTGAGCTAAATAAGAGACAGAAGCTCTTTAGACGTGTCATCAAAAGTAAAAAGGTTTCCAAAAGGATTGTGTCATTCCTTAAGAAGCACTACAAGGTTGTGATCAAGATACTTCTCATGTTTGCGGAGAAGATAGTCGAGCTCCTTCAACAATGAAAAAGTTTGTACTTATTCCATACGAAAAGTATATCGCTGGCAAAAAGGAGGAAGATTCAAAGTGTCATGTACCTTCTTCATCTCCATCTCCTTCTCCTTCTCCTTCTCCTCAGCCTTCCTACGTACCCACTATCATTCCCCCTCCCCCACCGGGTCGCCCATTAATGGGAACTAAACGGAAATTAAGCAATTCAAACTGGGCATCGGCATGGAAACCAATCAAGTCCTAAAGGACATATATTATACCCCAAGGCACCCCGCCGCGTACTCTTCGAATAAGGAGCTTTATGCTGCCGCTAAAAAGTTGATACCCGATTTAAAGAGAAAAGATGTGGATGACTGGCTGTCTGCTCAGCAGACGCATACATTGTTTAAGCGAGCCAAGAAAACGATCAGAAGGCCCAAGGTTATCGTTCCCAGGAAACTGTACCAGATGGATGCTGACTGTGCCTATATGGAGAAGGATACGGACTATAATGATGGCTATTCCTATTTCTTAGTCATTATAGAAATATTTACGCGATTCCTATTTACTATTGCATTAAAATCGCTTAAGGCAATTGAGGTGGAAAAGGCATATCGCAGTGTACTTCAGGAGAACACTCCGACGGTACTCAGAACTGATGGGGGAAGCGAAAATGTGAATCGTACCGTAAATAAGCTATTGGACTCATTAAGGATACATCACGTGGTGACAAAGAATGAAAAGAAAGCTAACTATGCGGAAAGAGTTATTCAGACAATCAAGCTTAAAATGGAAGAGCATAAGTTCTATAAACAAAAGAGGAGGTGGATTGACGATCTACAGGACTTTACGGCTGGCTATAACGATTCCGTTCATTCTTCAATAGACATTAGTCCACTATTGGCATGGAATGGAAAGGTGGATCCTGTGACACTATGGGACAGACTGTATGCTCCCAAACGAACAACGAGAAAGAATCCGAAGATACCCTATCACATTAAGTACAGGTATACCAATGGAGACATTGTGCGTGTGTCAAGGCTAAAGCATGCATTTTCGCGTATATACTCGGAGCAATGGAGCCATGAACTATACATTATTGTCGGAAGGTCGTCTAAGCAAGGCATACCTCAATATGAAATTAAAGCCTGGAATAACGATCCAATCGAGGGGCGGTTCTTTACGGAAGAACTACAGAAGGTTCTAGTCGATGATAAGACAACGTACTATATAGAAAAGAAATGGAAAAGAAAAAGGAAAGGAAAGAATGGGTATATTATAAAATGGCTGGGGTGGCGAGATCAGTATAATTCGTGGCTGCCGGCGAGTCAACTTAAAGATATCGAAGAGGCCACGGCGTGAGAATGTACTATCTCGTACTGAATTCGAAGGATAGCCTACTGTACTATCCATTTAATACATCACACTCCTTCTGCTCACAGCTCGCCCACCCATTGCGAGTGAATGAAAGACAACTTGAGATTGCATTGTTGGACTTTGAATTGTTCGATGAAACAAAGGCAATAGAAGAGACACTGTATATACAGTCGCCGTGTATAGAATCCCAATATCAAGTAGGAGGGGAGATGCGTCCAGTAATAGGCGTTGTTAAGAAGGATGGCCAGGTATCTTCACCACTGCGCTATGTGTCTCTTAGTTCATCCCGTAGCATGGACAACATAATGATCCATATAACCAACGAATTGGGAGCCGAGCCATCATTTGCTGCCGAGTCGTGTACGTGTACACTTCATGTGAGGGAAAGATGAAGGTAATACCACTAAGTCAAATGCGTCACATCGCCATTGAGATTCCATCCATTGGTGAGAAAAATAAAGCCAAGAGACGCATAAATAGCAAAGGAAAGATAAAAAAGCGTCAGACGAGCTCAACATCTCGGAAAGGAAGGAGCAAAGGTAAAAAGAAGAAGAAGAAGAAGAAGGCGAAAAAATAATGGGGAAGGTATTCGAAAATAGCGACCTCAGGTCAGCCCCAGAGGCAAATGTGTTCATGGGACCTACAGTGAATGCTACCGTAGAATACAGGTACATTCAACAAATTGAGCCGACGGGTAATATAAATGGGGACGTTGTTACGTTTCAAATTGATAACAACTCGGATGACATGATTGACCTGAAAAACATCCAAGTGAAGTCGAAACTAAAGATAGTTGGGGATGATAGACAACCCATCAAGCCGATCGATGATGTAAGCTTAATAAATGCCCCGGCTATAAATGCTTTTAAACAAATCGATGTGAGCGTAGGCCAGAAATTAACTACGGAGGGGGTGGGGGACAGAGTGGGATACAAACACATCATAGATCTCACGACTACGACAGATGCATGGACACAGCGTACAACTCTTTCGGCCGGAGGGTTCTACAAAGACACAGCGGGGCAGATGGATGCCTGTGAAAATACCATTGGCTACAATGATGGATTGAAAAAGAGAAATAATCTAACCAAGGACGGACGATCAGCCGTGCTCATATCTAAACTACCGTGTGACATATGCGAACAGCCGAGATGGCTGATTGGACGAACCCCATTGGAAATTAGACTGCACAATGCTAGAGACAGGTATCGACTCATGTACGCTGACCTTCCCCCTCCTACACCGGCAACAACAACAAAAACAACAACAACAACGGAAGCTAACACACCCCCAGAGTCGGGGGAGGATGATGATGAAGAAGAAGAAGAAGAGGAAGCCCGTTCATCAAAAGATTACCATGTGGTTTTCGAAAGCATTGTTATGCTCGTCCCTTTCATTAGGCTGACAGCTAAAGAAGGAAAGGAAATGGTCAAAAAGCTAACTAAGAATCCAGCCCTCTACCCCATGAAACGAAGTGTCATCAATAAATACAATATTCCCAGTGGTTCATGCGCTTTCAGTCGGCCAAATCTGTTTGGATCCAAGGTTCCATCCAAACTCATTGTTGGACTGGTGAATGCTGAGGCCGATAATGGAAGGAATACGCTTAATCCGTACAATTTCAAGAACTATAATGTGAAGGAAATCTCTATGGAAGTAAATGGAATGAAGGTATATGGGCGCGATATAAAGATGGACTTTGAAAATGAGGAGTGGACAGAGGCCTATGCGTTGTTGACCAGGGGTGATACATCGGTGAATCTGTTTCCATGGGAATATAAGTCCGGAAATACGCTGTTTATCTTTGATATTTCCATTGAACAATTCACAAAGGTCATCTTCCCCATTATGCGAGATGGAAACACCAGACTCAACATTTCATTCGCCCAGAATCTGACCGAAGGAGTGAGCGTAATTGCCTATGGAATCTTCCAATCTCTGCTGACCATTGACTCCGACAAGACAGTGAGAATGCTAACTGACTAGAAGAAGAGCGATGCACGCCCTATCGAACATTGAAATCAATACATATATGTCTAGCTTTGAACATTATATGGGAGCGATTGGATATAATAGCCTCCCACTAATAGCATCATCATCATCCTCTCCTCCTCCTCCTCGACCGTCGTGCTATATTATAAACACTGGTAACCACTGGATAGTCTTATACTTTGGAATTAATAATATAATAGAGTTCTTTGATCCATTAGGTTATCCGCCGAGTGTATACCCGCGTATAGTTAAAGATGTAATCCTTTCAAATACCGCATGCTCATACATATACAATAGAATGAAAATACAACCTCAATCCAGTAGGCGCTGTGGCTATTATTGTATAATCTATGCGCTGTGTAAGCTAAGAGATGGTTTATCCATGGTAGATATAGTCAATAGAGTGTTTTCTGAAAATGTAATGTCCAATGATAGCGCCATAGGTAGAATATTTATGCTCAATAATAATAATAATAATAATAATATTCAATACCCATCCTAACTGTATGACCAATTGAAACTGTTACTGCTGCTGCTGCTGCTGCTGCTACTGTATACTATTGGAATAATAAAAAGATCTTAACCTTATTCTTCTCGTTCCCCCGTTGTTATCCGTTCTACATTACAAAGTATGAAACCGACTGGTGCTCTCGATATATATGGGTCGGATTTTCAGAAAATGTACAATTCACATTCTCCAATCTTCAGGAATAACCCAAATGTCGGACTAAATAACCCAAATGTCGGAACCTAAACCAATTAATAAAATCCATGCGATGCTAGGATATACTCGTATCTACCCCTAGTATTGAGGTCTAATTTTAGAGAGAAAGAGAGAGACATTCTACTCGATGTGTACATTTCTTTTGAATCCGACCCGTGTATACTGGGGGGAACACACCACCACCACCGCCACCGCCTCCTCCGCCGCTACCGCCACCACCTCCCTCCGCCCCCCGCCCGCTTCCCCCCGCCCGGCCGGCCGCCCGGCCGCCCGCCCGCCCCCCAGGCGCCAGGGCAGCTGCTGCGGCCGGGGCGGGCGGGCGGGCGGGTGCGAGGGCGGGTGCGCGGGCGGGGGGGGCGGGGGGTGCGGGGGGTGGCGGGTGCGGGGGATTGTGGGTAATTGTATATATATAATATATTTATGTAATATATTTTATATAATATATTTTATATCGAGGCGGTGGAAAGAGTCTAAGAATCTAAGATACTAATAACGCAGTAAATGAATAAAGAAAATTCCCGCCAATTCTCTCCAGCAGAGTGTGTGTGTGTGGGTGTGGGTGACAGAAAGAAGGATAGTATACATTGTTGTTGTTGCTGTTGACATCCGATTGGAGGACAATTATAATTACGCTGGGAGTTTGTTATTGTTTGGTCTACAGCAGTGGGATTAGAGAGAGAGAGAGAGAGAGAGAGAGAGAGAGAGAGAGCGATCGATCATTCATTCATTCATTCATTCTGAAGAGAGAGAGAGAGAGAGAGAGAGAGAGAGAGAGAGAGAGAGACTTCACCTTTATCACAAAGATAGAATATTTTATTCTGAAGATCGGGGAAAGGCAACATATTCAATATGTCTGGGATCAGGATCTGGATCCTTTTGATTTTGTGCACGCTGGCATCCTGTAGGGATATGTGTTCGCTGTCTGTATGTAACTGCAGACTGACCAGAGGACTTATTGTTTGCCGCCGGCTACCAATTGATAGGGCCTTAGAACAAGCGAAGGAAGATGGGGAAAGTTATGAATGGGTGACAAGAATGAGACTGATGGGGAATACGAACATCGTGGACCATACACTGACATTGATATTGGACATATTCCCTAACATGGCGTCACTGGACCTGAGAGGCACAGGAGTGACCTGCGAGAAAATCCGCGGACTGGCGGCGTCGTCTGCCTTGATAATCCGTTCGGATTGTAAGGTAATGCTATTAATTAGGGGGGAGGGTTATGGGGGTCATGAACCATTGGAGATTGAATGTATTGATAATTTGTTCGAATTGTATGGTATTGGTATGTATAAATTATTATATATGATAATGATTTGTTCAATATTGGTATATATGTATTATGTATATGAGTTTGTAGTGTATATATATATATATATCAGGCAGCAGCAGCAGCAGCAGCAGCAGCAGCAGAAGCAGCAGCGGCCATAACCACCACCACCACTACCACCACCACCGTTACCACAACTACCACCACCTCAACTACCACAAAAACCACAACTACCTCCGCCTCCCAAACCTCCTCTTCTGGTTCAAAAGATGATTCTACTAGCCCTGGGAATACGGACATTATTGTAAGTTCATTTCCCACACTCATAGCATTTAATAACAATTGTAACATTATATCTGTCTGTAATGTTTACGCTTGTATTTGTAGGATAGGTCACAGGCAACAACAACAACAGTAGCAGCAACAGCAGCAGCAGCAGCAGCAGTCATTGTATCTACCGCCAGTAATGTTGAAACAACGCCCCTTATTAACTCCTCGGTATGTATATAGAGATTTGTAATACGGTAATTGTTATATATTCCATATATTTGAGTAATACAATATATTCCCCATTCTAATTCGCAGCATACATCCACTACTACTACTACTACAGCTGTCGCATCTGCTGGATTTGCAGCGGTACTTCGTGAATCTCCTTCCGCTTTGCCAGTATCTCCTCCGGCTGTGTCAGTCGTATGTATATAAATTCATGCGTATTATATATATCATATAATGTATACGAATTCATAATGCAATATATTTATATTTATTCCTCTTTCTTTACCAGATTAACCGCATACAGTCAAAGCTGGACTCAATGACGTCGACACTGCAAAATGTCAACAGGGAATATATAGAGGGTAGAATTTTTGAATTTGTAACAGCGGGGGTGGCGGGTCTGGGTTTTCTATTGGCAATAATTGGATGCTGTATTAAAGTACGGAAAATAGTCACTAACAGCAACTCTCCTATGAACGAAACCTTAAGAACAACAGCCATTAGATCAATTAATCCATATATTATTAGGTATTTTAAATCTAAAATGACCACCAAACTAGATGAAACGTTTAATGACATCGAGTCTGAGGCCGAAGCTCTCCTTTCCTCCCCGGGAGGTGAAGTACGATTTAATCTATTCCAGGGACAGCAATCGGACGATGAAGATGATGAGTTATATTCGACCCCGAGACAGGGAATTCCAATGACAACATTCAGATAATGTCTTTTTTCATCTGGTTTATTAATTCCCCTTAAAGATACATTGCTTATACATTCATTAATTAACCAATATCATCGTATAATGTATGTGTATATGATTTAAATAGATCGCCAATCGGGTAAAGATACATTGCTTATACGTTCATTAATTCCTAAGCCAATATCATCGGTATAATATATATGTTAATATGATTTAATAGATCGCTTAACAGATTGGATATAATGTACCATATATCAATGAGTATATGAGATGTCTACAGTTTATTATACGCAGCATGCTTATATAGGATATAAATGGTAGCATCTAAGGATGAATGGTATTTATCCATTGACTTCTCTTCTTGTCTTCGTTTCACTAGCGGCTACACTACATTGAAGCATTTATTCTATTATCATTACTCAAATACTCTAATGTCTACATTACATTATAGCATTTATTCTAAACGAGTCTATCCATACATATATTATCAATTACACAGGTTTATATTAGCGGCTAATGTTAGAGATATGTTTATAACCTTCACCCTCCCATAAATTGTCACAAGATTGTTATCCGTAATTGGTGATTGTTTCTGTCTTTACTCCATTTGTAATGGGATCTCCTGAGATTCGCTGGGAATCGATAGATCTATAACCACACCATCATCTCCAATGGGAGGAGTTGAAGCGCCACTTGATGTCTCCGAAGGCTTGGAAGTAGCTATCAGTACTGGTTTTGAAGCGGGTTGATTCGATAGCCCTTCAACAGTTTTGGGCGGCCTTGATGTAAGGAGCCAGTCAAATGTTCGGGCGAGGTTCAGGATCTCAACTGGCTCCTCGTCGGGGATAAGTTCGTACGTATCATGTGTCTGTCCCATTTCAATGGTCTTTCCATTAAGTACATTAATAACATTGACCATAGTAATCTCTCCCTCATTAAGTCCGAATAGTGCCGCCGCCTGTGAGCTGAGGGTATAAAGCCTGCAGGGGGTCTGCTTCTCATGCGCCTTTTTAAATGCATCTCTGTCTAGATTCTCGCTCTGACAACCATTTCCATGGGTTTCGATGGATGCCCTGCCATGTCCCTTGATGCAGCCCTCGCACTTTGCTTTGATTTCCTTCAGGTAATCATTGTACAGCAGTACTTTATACATTCTGCCTATCAATGTACGGGCTCTGGGAATAGCAAGGCGGAACGGCTGGATCTGAATAATATTATTGACATTTTCAACCATTCCGGACTTGCGCATAAATTCCCTGGCCATCTTACCGCACGCGTCCTTGCTAAGGTATTCACGGTCATCGGGGTCATAGATATCCTCATCCATATCACTCTCATCTTCCTCAAGATGAATAATCTTCCAGGTGTACTTGGTATAGGTATGACTAGTTTTCCTGGCCTTAGCTTTGCGCATGGATAGGGCAGGTGTTGGGGTCGTGTCCATTGGTTCTTCCTCTTCTAATGGACTTTTCATTTGTCTTTTCAATGGACTCTGTGCTTCCTTGTATTTTTGTAGGAATGTTTGGTATTCGTCTAAGGTGAAGTTAAAGGAATTTGCGGGTATTCGCTCAAAACTAGAATTTATCCCTGCAAATGATACGTAGTCCACTCCTCTGTAGTTCATCCTCTTTATCTCCCAGTCATTGATCCTGGCATATGCGGAAGGATCATCGAGGAACCTGTCGCCGTAGAGATTGAACATTTCGTCCATTACTCGTGTTGGAATAAGAATACGTCTATATTCATCCAAGCTGTGTCTTCTTTCCACTTCCATCACATCGTCCCTTTCGTTTGGACGGTACCGAATGGAGACCTTAAGACTAAGCTGAAGCGTTTCTATCTCCGCCATGGTAGTAGTAGTAGTAGTCTGGCCTGTGATAGCAAAGTGCAGTCTATAGTGGATCTGGTAGCAGAAGCTGACAATGATGACTTCACAATGTTGAATGAGCTTCTGAAGAGACCCCTCCGCATATATATACCCATCCACAAAACAAAATGGCCGATATTTCTGTTGAGAAATATCCAATATGGTGGAACCGGGTCAAAATGGCGGATATTTCTAACAATTGTTTTTTGTATACCTTTGAAGAGACCCCTCAGCATATATATACTCATCCACAAAACAAATGGCCGATATTTCTGTTGAGTAATATCCAATATGGTGGAACCGGGTCAAAATGGTGGATATTTCTAACAATTGTTTTTTGTATACCTTTTAGTCATGTGAAAGCTCTTTCAGTATTTCCTTGTAAAACCTTTCTAAGAATGCATAGCACGATCTCTTAGACATTGGAGGGAGGCAAGGTACATCCAGCACACAGTTTGAATCAAAATGAATACCACATCTTAAACACGGGCCTTCGTCCCTTGTTAGTCCTGTTGCAACCCTAACACATAGCTCCATTCCGTCGGTCGCATCCTCGCACGTTTCACCTCCTTCCAGACGCTCCAAATCCTTTATATGAAATACGGTACCGCACATGCACTTCACCTCATACTCATTATCGTACAGTCTATCCCAAAACCATGTCTGTCGATAGGCAAACATTGCTTCGGCTGAAGGATTTGTACGTTGTCCATACATTATGGCAAAAGGAGTATGGGCGCATGTACTGCCATCATCCTCAAATATTGGTAATAGCGGTCTGAAAGGAATGTATATCTTTTTCATTGGTGATTTAATATCACTAAGATAAAAGAATACCTTTTCAAATGGCTCTGTTTTGCTAAACTCATGGCAAAATATTATATTTGCTGGAATAATATATGCCTTGGAATGCATATGAAACTTCAATAGGAAATGATTTGTGTAATGCTCCCAAAAGTCCACTGCCCACTCAGGGGTTACACTTTCCCTCCTGACAAAGCACATATGCATACTAAACCCTCCATTCTTCCACTCTAATGCGCGTGGACTCTCTGAGTAGTAATTCCTATCCTCCACACCTTTGTCCATAACAGTATATGGTCGGTCAAATGACTGCGATAGCTTCGCAAATTTTCTTGCCACTACCTCACTTCCTCCATTGCGTCCAATCTTTAGATCATTTGACAACAATACACAGCGTCCACGGCGCCTATACTTTACACTATTCAACATTGTTATTATTCTTTGATCCACTCATTGGCTTTGTTCGCATACCTCATCATAGTCATAAGGAATAGATACTCCATAGAAACGAGACTGACGATAATCATAAGTACGCATTACATCATTGGCAATGAAGCTCATCTTTTGTTCCAAAAGGTTCTCATTAACTGTCCTTAATTGATCACATCTATCAAACATTTTGCTAAGGTCACCTTTCAATATAGCATTCTCCTCTGCAAGACGTTCAACAATACTCCTGGATTGAGTCAGTGCAAATGAAAGTGAGTCAAGTCTTTTCTTTCTCTTAATCAGTTCAGTCCACATTTCTCCAATCAGTTCACGTTTGCATTGTTTCTTATCCATCATTATTATTGTATGTATCAACAATTCTACACGATATCTCATCCACTATAAGATTATGTAGCTCAACGTGATAATCCCGTCTTAGCTTCATTAATAAAAATGGACTTTCATTATTTGTACCATCAAGACAACTGTTCATATACGCTATTATCTGCATTTGTAGGTATATGATGTGTTCCATCTCGACAATCGCCCATAAAGCCAATGACAATGTATCCACATTCCTAATCGACTCTATACAGGCTATCACATCTCCATCTATCGACATTGTGCTGCTGTTGTCGTCTCTTCAAAGTACTCCTTAAAACAGTAATAATATAGGTGAATATTCCTCTGAATGTCCTATATAGACTATATAGTCCTCGAGCAACCCAATAGACATCCATCCAAACAATATATGAATTATAATAGTTATATTTTGTATGTCCTTATATACTCCACATCAGACCCGCATGTACCTTGAATGTCTATTTCCAATCCGTCGCACCATGCCTCCAATAATAAAAGTTCATCTTCTGCTACGATTATGTTTCCATCTCGCATAATGGGAGAAGATGACCTTTGTGAATTGCTCAATGGAAATATCAAAGATAAACAGCGTATTTCCGGACTTATATTCCCATGGAAACAGATTCACTGATGTATCACCCCTGGTCAACAACGCATAGGCCTCTGTCCACTCCTCATTTTCAAAGTCCATCTTTATATCGCGCCCATATACCTTCATTCCATTTACTTCCATAGAGATTTCCTTCACATTATAGTTCTTGAATAATTCTTCAAAGTACTCCTTAAAACTGTAATAATATAGGTGAATATTCCTCTGAATGTCCTATAGTCCTCGAGCAACCCAATAGACATCCATCCAAACAATATATGAATTATAATAGTTATATTTTGTATGTCCTTATATACTCCACATCAGACCCGCATGTACCTTGAATGTCTATTTCCAATCGGTCGCACCATGCCTCCAATAATAAAAGTTCATCTTCTGCTACAATTATGTGTCTTAGTATGTATGAAAAGCTATGTGTATCCTCTTCTTCAGACACTGCAAAGCCTTGAGAAATAATGTTGAATGCCGCATCTAACCTTGCACTTTCATTTGAATATATCAATTTCAATATCTGAGTATCATTCAAACTCTCAATACTCTCAATGTGTATTTGAAACAAATCAGCTAAAGACATTTCCCAGCCGTTGACACCAACCTTCGCAAGTCGGGGTGTTATATGTGCCCGGGCCTCCATACACCCATTAGCTCATAAATCTCGCATATTTCGACTTATTTCCAAACCACATAGTTATGCATTGTATTTCATCACTCTAATTACTTAATTACGTTGTAGGACAACAATATTCATGGCGCCATACATAGAAAATGTAATTATATTCATTCATAATTAAACAAACGGGAATTAAGTCTATTTACCTAAAAAGTATTGGGTGTGAGGTCACCCTATTTAAGAGAGCGGCTCACAAAGACGCTCCATCTTGAGGAGGAGGAGGAGGGCGATGGGAGGAGCAACAAAACAACTGTCATGCCAGCTGATGGCTATTTTAGTAACTACACTTTTCAGAACAAAACAGGTGCTGCCCTCTTGTGTGTAATCAAAGGAAATTGACTTTAAGGAATGTTTAAACACTTCTCACCCATTAATGAATATAATAATGAAGACTAATTAATCCAATGGCCTAATTAATGATCAATGACCCTAATGATGATCAATAATCAATAGTGTTTAATCAAAGGGAATTGACGAATATATATATATAAAGAATGTTCGAACACTAATCACCCATTAATGAATATAATGAAGACTAATTAATCCAATGACCTAATTAATTAAGGTATTGGGGGGATTTCCCATCGCAATAAATCATCCACTCAGATAGGATTGACAGGTATTGACTCCGAATGAGTCAACATCCCCCCTTCTATTTGGGTTTTTCCCATCGCAATAACTCATCTACTCGGATAAAATTGACAGGTATTGGGGGGATTCCCATCGCAATAAATCATCCACCCAGATAAAATTGACAGGTATTGACTGCTAATACTGCAAAATGATTTACGACCGTGCCGCAGGAAAATAGGATGCCGCAGCAATATCCCTGCAGAAAAATCCAAGATGGCGGATTTTCTTAAAAGTCATATGATTTATTACCCTAAAAACCCATTATCATAAATCATTCTCTCAAATCATCGAAAGGTCACGTGCACTTAACTAAGTACACGTGCACTTAGCCACATGATTTATAGACAAAATGGTGGAAATTTCTAAGGAACCGGTTAGAACCGGTTTGAACCGGTTCAAACCGGTTTTTCTAGAAGGAAAATCCAAGATGGCGGAAATTTCTTGCGAACTAGGTCATTTTGCTTTTGTTTTTTATTACTTCTTGATCCGGGGACGTATCATATTACCATTTTCGTACCCGTGGCGCCACCACAGATTTGGTAAGATTTTAGTGCGGTGAGGAATGTGTAAACGAAACGTACCTCAAATGCGCCTCAATACACTACTCCTACATGTAAAAGATGCTCCGAGTTTCCTGTTTTAAGAGTGATTTAATCCCCTATGACTATGGGATTTAATCCCGTGTGGGCAAGATCAAATGACCAAGACCCACAAAGTAGAGCTAATTTGCTCCCCTGATTATCTCTATCATAACTTTCCCAAGCTTGGTGGCATATTGTAGAACACATTCTCCATGCTTCATACTGGTTCATCAGCTGGTATTGATTGTTTCTGAGCTAGCTTGTAGCTGTTCTCTACAATTATATGTGTTCCATACAGAGGTAACCGAAATAAATGTTTATCTTTGATAACTAAACAACGTTTTATTTTATATTTGCATGCTGTAATTGTAAAATATGCCTTCGAAACAACCCCCCCGCCCCCTTTTGACCAATGACAATGATCAGCTCCCGAAGGTCCCCATTTTACTGATAATCAGCTCCAGGAGGACCCCTATTTTCATGTTAACCAGCTCCCGAAGGACCCCAATTTTTACCTGCCGCGGCACACCCCCGTCGACTTTCAACTCAAGTACCCCCCCCCCCCCCCGGGTCACCACACGTTTTTACTTTTAGGCTAGGCTAGGCGTTAGTCTAAACGTGACTAGGAGCATATTCAAAATCTTTTTTTTTTTCGACTTGTGACCCATGTTCCTTTAACACATCACATAATTATGTAGTAAGTAAAGAAGTAGTAAAGCAGTAGTAAAGCAAGCAAAACACGTGTCGTTGAACAAGGTCTCCCCCTGGTGTTAAAACAACATCAGTAACATAAGAAACAACGTGCGTAAATGCATCACTGTGTGGTGCATACGAACTGTCGGTGCGTACAAGTACGTACGCTGAGTAAAACTCATAGATTAAAATGACGCGGTAAGTAGCATAGGCAAAGCGGCCTTCATACATGGCAGTGTGTTAGTTGGTCCTCAGCCGAAACACCAGGTGGCAGCAGTGAGCTGTTAGTATCAACACACCTGTAGAACAAGTACAGTTCTTCCAAGGGGGCCTTACAAGTTGTTACGATGTATTGTCGTGTTCGTTAGAATAATAATAATCACATAAAATACAATAATAGGCCTATATTATTTCCAGGCAACTTGACTAGAAGGCGTTAATCCAACATATTATAGACAATTTTATTTATTTGTTTTAAACGCGATTATACCATTTGACTAATAATATTACATTTTTATGAACTTAGAGCACGAACACATGGCATAACCAGAATACAACACTTTTGATTTCCTTCATATTCGAGAAAGACATAAATAGGGAAAAACAAATAGGTGTGTTTCCGATTTACTCCTCCTACCTGGAAAAACCTAAAAAGAAATTTGACCATGCCTGATTTTGTTTAGATAAAAGCACAAAAACAGGTTTTCCTAACTGGAACTGTCAAACTGTCAGGAACTGTCAAAAAGTACATTCCCCTTGTTTAAAACAGCTGTTATAGAATTGACATTTTTTTCAGTTCCTGGAATTTCGTTTTCTAAATTAAAAAAAAGTTAGCACCCCACCTCCCCTATACCTAGTTTTCAGTCAGAAAAATCGCAGTCCCACCTATTTTTGGGGGGTCTAGGCCTAAAGTGCTGAATAAGCAGCTGTGTGCATGAGGGTCAGATCTTCAGAAAATGCACAATCGGCAGATCTACACATTTAGTACATGCTGCTAAATTAGACTGACAAAATTGTCCATACTAGGTTTATCTAAGTATATTTGGTATTGCCTTGGTTCAATTTGGTTATTTGGTTATCTTGAACTGAATTTTTAACCATATTCTTGTCTTAAATTCGGATTATTTAAAAATATATGTGGAGGCGAATTGTACATTTTCTGAAGATCTGACCAAATGGTAGCCGAACCATCAACCCTATACCGTGCTACAATGTATGCGTGAATAGGCCAGTCACTTGAATGGGTTGTAGGTACAGCTAACCAAATGTGATGTGTTTCAGGAAAATGAGTCATAAGTCGCAAAAAATAGATTTTGAGATACCATTATATTTGAAAAATGAGATCAAGCCGATTCCAACGATAGTAAACAGTCTAATAATTTCATAAGTATTTCTAGATTTTAAGTTTGATATTTTCGTTTTTGAAAAAAAAGTTTTCAATATTTCTTGGGGTGAATAAACAGTAAAGTAACTAAATTTAGTCCATATGAGAACCTTTAAAACTAAAGGGTATACTACATAGATTATCCTGAAATTTGATACATCGATTGATATAGGTACAAGTGATGAACTCTGAAAGAATCAGAACAGTCCAATAATGTGATCTTGTGAAAAAAACGATTTTGCGACTTATGACTCATTTTCCTGAAACACATCACAAATGGGTAAATTCATCAGATTTTTCCCATAAGGTAATATCGACCAGTTTGTCTTTCTCATGAGCAAAATATGTTTGTACATCTTTAAAGACAAATAGAAAACCTCTTTATCTTATTTTATCTTATTTTTTTTTTGGAAAAATTTTATTTGCGTACATTGTCGGGCTGACCCAGTAATCTCATGATACACAATGGAAAAACATTTACATAATTTAACTAGTATGATAACAGCAATACTTTATACAATAGAAGTTAATACACATGTTAGACATCCATTATATCGTAAGAACATAGGCAAGCCATAACCATTTGGGCGTGGCGCAACATTTTTTTTATACATTAAATTTTTCCCTTCGATATATCAATAAAATATTCTAAAAATACGTAGGAGGGTCAGATTTTCAGAAAATGTACAATTGGCAGCTCTACATATTTAGGAAATTCTGCTAAATTAGGCTGAATAATGATGAATACCAGGTATATCTGAGTACATTTGGTATTGCATTGATTTAAAGTATCAGTTCTATTATGTTAAACTGCAATTTGAAGCTCATTTTTGTCTCAAATGTGAGTTATTTGTGAGGATTGGTTAAGGCGAATTGTACATTTTCTGAACATCTGACCCACGAGTATAAAAGTTGGTTTGACTGACCTGTGTGAGGGCCTGGCGGGTAAGACCTGAGTGCGGACCAGTCTGATGGCGGAGGACGCCCTGCTGGACTGCCCATCCCCCTCCTCCTCCAGGGTGTAAGACTGGGCCGCCATGTTGGCCAGGTTCTCCAGGAGGAAGGCCTTGTCCTGTACCAACTCCAGGGACACCTGCGTCTCCGCCCTACTGGAGGAGGAGTAGGTGACCACTGCCACCCTCGTGGACGTCTGACCATCTACAGAGAGACAGGTTCAGGAATAGGGGATTTGTATAGCCGCCATTTTGAATCTTGATTCGCATGGAATTATGGGACTAATGGTACCGTCCAAAATCAATAGAAAACATGTCATGTTCAGCATGAACTATTATGTCAATATCCATGTGTTATACATGTTCTTATGATACAAGTCTCCATCTTTCCCATCATGCATTTGGTTTTCATAGATCATTTATACAAGCTGAGATATTGATGAAAACATTTATGCTTTTCGATAAAAATGTCGCCAAATTTTTGTATGTAAGATTTCATCAGAATCGATCCCAGCATGCAATGTAACAGACATACACCATCCCCTATATTATTTCATCATTCAGTTGATCAGTCAAGTAATATTTGACTAGTAAAAAAAAAAAAAAAAAAAAAAAAACTAGTGATAGTGAAAAACACATGTCCGCCTTTCGGATGTATTGTTGCGTTGCTGTTGATACCATTACAATAAATTCTACTTATTATAAGCACAAAATATAACTAAAGAACACCGTTATACATAATCACATATCATTACATATTCAAGTCTCAGTTCAAATTCTTTTTCAACATAATTATATTCCAAGTCATTTTCTCCAAAAGAATCTCCTAGTCCTGAAAAGGACCTTTATGCACATACACTAAGAACAAAGGGACGGAATAAAAAAAACTTATATCAATTCTCGTTCCTCCAATTCTGTTAATCTATTATTATGTTATTTCATTATTTCATTAAAGCTGCATTCTGAGCAAATCTTATGAAATTTACTTATATCATAAATTATAGGACTGGATTTTGCAATGATTTTTGTTATTCAATATTAATAATTGTTTGGTTATATTTGTTTTTAATTTAAATCATATTTTAAATTCAATTCAAATATATGTATGAAATATCCTACCTATATGGAGACGGTCCGCTAGTGATAGGACCAGTCCAAGTTGGGAGGCCCAGGGGAGGCCGGTGGTTGAGGTGGACGAGGAGGTTTCCATAGCAAACACAAGGTCAAGGTCAGAAGCAACACATTCTGGCATAACTGCAAAATGTCATCAGTTTTGAAACATTTTTTTTAAACATATATTAATTGAATCAATTAAATATTAAAAAGAAAACTGCAAGACTGCACAATCAGCTGGCAGTTCTGCATTGTTTTGTGCAGTAGGAGACAGAATAGGCTATCCGCTTAATCAATAGCCTAATTACGTCAACGAACTCCGAAAAACTTCTCTCCCGAGCCATGTTAAATTCCCGAACTTTCCACGCAGCTTGCTTTAGCCTCAAGTGAGGTTACCACGGCCTTCGTTTTGCCCGAATAATTTTTGCTAGGAAGGTAGAAGCGAATCTGTTTAAATTACCGTAATCCGCCCTCTCCCTCTGCTTCGACTGACTTACGTTGTATTATTTGGCGACGCAACGTTGGTATTTCGGCGACGCAACTTAAATGCGCCCGCCTATTTGGGGACGCAACGTCGTCTGCTTAGCAACACTCCCTAGCAACATGTCTTACATCTTTTCCACTGTCATGACGCGAGATGGAGTGGTGGGGAACATCTTCGGATGGGGATCGACGGGGGGTATCAAGGAAGAAGGGGATAGGAAGGGGAGGGGATCGCTTATGGAAAATTCATTTTGAATATTTAGCAGTAGGGAAGGGAAGGTTTTTTTATTAGCACTACAGTCTACACTGTAGGCCTACATGTGGTGAAACGTGTGATGTGAACAGGCCGGGGACTGTGGGGAAGGGAGAGGGAGGAAACAGGTGATGGCTACCCGGACACTGCAGGGGCGGATCCAGGGGAGTATCCGCGCGAGAATTCGTGTACGTTCACTGCTTGGTTGGTTAGAAATCTGTTAGAAGATTATTTTCATCTCTCTGTATTTGTTATATCGTTTCGGTGACTGCAGAGCCAGGGGACCGGCCGTATGACGTCATAGCAGCGGGGGTTCCCCCCGAATGTACAACAAGGGTTGTCTGAACTCAATGTTTTTTTTGCTTGACGAGGCCTGCAGACGTCTATATGGAACACCATAAGACGCCTGCAGGCGTTTAGATTTTAGGATTAGATTCTCTATTTCGTTAGCTTTTTAATGGAATAAATGATAATCCCGGAGTTTCTACCTGCAAAAAAGCATATGAGCTTTGTTTTTCTGATCGGAGGGCTTCCCCGACCTGCCGCTATATGTGACGTCATTGCGCGCATGGTCACGTGATCGCATCTGATGATCTGATTGGCTTAGAGTTGCAGTTGCTCTTTCTTCCATCAACCTTCTGTTTTGGCGGCCATTTTGAATTCTCCGGCTCCGCTTCAAGTACGCGGTTAGCGAGAACTTTTTAATTATCGCTCAAATAAAAAATGTTTTCAATAACACTCGTATCTAATTTTTGCAAGCCAGCTTTTGAGAGTACTTTAAGAGGTTCAACCTATGATGAAAAGTCGAGTTTTAAGGCAGCAGGTAGGGGAGCGTTAGATGTAAGGTTCGACCTTTAATGGCGGCGTGACGGACCTTAGATTTCGTATAAGCCTTTGGCTTTTTTTCCAAAAAAGCGCGGGGGTCACATTTCGTCCAGGGGGGGGGGCCTGGGGGGCACGTGCCCCCCCTAGACCCCACCTCATGAAAATTATTTGAGGCAAAACTTTGATAGTTCCAATGCAAAACAAATAAAAAGACCCTTATATATATAATTATATACACAGACCCAATACTTTGCAACTGCATCTCCACGATTTAAAATTATATGTTAAGCCTCACCTGTCCGAATTGTGTTGTCCAAATAAATTTGGACTAAAAAGCAATGTCTCCAGTACTAGGCCTACTCTAATATCAAATAAGTATTGTAATTCTCATATCACTGGATATATCAGAGCAAGGTAAAAAGAATAACTGCAATAGATTTTATTCCAATAGTCTTTCCTAATCTTGAATTCATCAATGCATTTGAGCAATTATTACACCCCTGTGCTGTTGCTTCCTATACCTTCAGCATTGTATGTCACACTTGGTCAAAGTGGTGCATAACATGTGAGTTATGTCACCCTGGGGACATACAACAAGTAGGTCCGCCCAAAACGTAAATTACTTCTTTTATTTTTAATTATTTATATTTTTTATTTATTAATGGGGTGTAATAAATATGGAACAAAGCTCAGGTGAAGTCTGTACACTTGTTAGTGACCTCGGGAGCACAGAAGATCTCGGGCTAACGCCCTCTAACTTCCCGTGCTCCCTCGGTCAATAACAAGTGGACAGACTTCCCCCTTGCTAGGTTCCATCTATTTATTCCTACACATGGTTCTTGCGGCTCAGAGCACATTCATTTAATTCAATGAGTTTAATGACCAATTACCCCAGTTTTTAATGACTTTTTACTGACTAAATGAAGTCATGTTAGCTGGTCAATGAAGGCTTGATGCTTGAATAGTCAACATGGATGTAGCACGTTCTCCCCTGGTTATTTACAAATGTGTTTTGGTAAGGCTGTCAGCGGAATTAAGTATTTCTGTTAATTGTACATGTATTTGTGTCAGTATTATTTAGGACGATGAAATGACACACACTATATATGGTAGTTGAACTTATTTACACAGGACAGTGCTACCACTCAGTTTCTCAAAAAAAAATTACAGAAGCCAGCAAAAAAATCACCAGACCCTTCAAAAAGTATAAGAAATGTACAATATTCAATCTCATACCACTGTTTCAAAAGGCATTTTCATTCACAAAATTCTTAGAACAAGTTTTCAACATAATTATGAAAAACTTTCTCCATACAAAGGTTTTGGTTTAGTTTGAATGTAGGGGGGACTTTTAGACACTGCAGTATGGGGGAAGGTCTAGGAGGGGGTTTTCCCCAATTTTTGTTTAGTTTATACATGAAAAATGGTGGCTTCTGGTTTTTAAAGTCTCACAGCGAAAATTAATAAATTTTAGGGCCCTTTAAAGTCCAAACTGAAAATTAAGGACTGCAGGAACCATGCTACACTACCCAAACTGTCTCCTGCATTTAAATGGGATGCCAAATAGGGAAACAAATAGGTTTTTTTTAAAGACTTTATTTTCAACTGGGAGATATTGTTTCCCAGACAGGCCAAGCTTTTCAAACGTGCCCAACTTAAACTTAGAAACTATTACACAATAGATCTAATCCGTTGATTCAAGTACAAAATTAAATGAGCTGCTAGGTTATAATTGGACACTTGCTGTATTAGATAAAGTCATACAAATTACAATTAAGAAATTTAGAAATTCAAACACACATTTTCCATGCAAATTCTCAGAATATGGTGTTGAAGTGAATTGTATGTTATCTCCTGTTATATCCTTTTGGGGAAACATTTAAGATTAGGGCAAAAGATTATAATTCCTCTAATTGCAGTATAAAGTTATGATTTATCTCTATATCAATTTATTTTTCCCTCTACTGATTTAGTACACGATATAATATTCATCCAACTTCACCTGATGTAAATTATACTATTGCAATTTTTTTTTCATCCAGGGATATTTCCTTCTTTTTATTTTTCAGAAACCCTCTATTATGGTATTTATAAATCATGCATTGAACCCTGGTAATATCTTTTATCATAACTGGGAAAATATTTTGAACCTTAACTGAACCTTAACTCAATATACAAAAACAAAATCTTGGGGGATCTTGTCCCCTCCAGGCTCCAGGATGGTAGCTTGGACCCACTACACTCTCATATATTTCTGTGGAAAACCCTGACTGGTGATCCATATTTCTCCTACTCAATTGAGGGCAGTTCAAGGCAGGGTTTCCATAATCAGTAATTTTGATTGTGGGTTTTTAAGGGCCTTAAAAATCAGTAATTTTCAAAGTACATCAGTAATTTTAGATCTGTGGCTCACAGCCCTGTAGAATGTGCTCAACTTTCACTCATTTCCTAAAAGAAATTCCTAAGGAACCATGCCTCCTCCTGACCCATATATGGTGGCTAAGACACTGTAGGGTCATTATTCTAAACCAGCCTTTCTAGGTTTTTTGTGTAACCAGTAACATTCATCTCATCGCAGGCATCTAAAATCTTACATCCTATTGGATAAATTACCATATTTTCCTCTGCAGTATGGAATATATCATTGAAATGTTCAGCAACTGGTTTTTTTCTGTCCTGACCGAGTTCCATGTAGGTGGCCTTGTAATCTCTGACGTTATGAATTTGAGGTTTCCCCTACATAGTATTCTGTACGAGTATATTAGAGATACAGATACGTTTACGGTTACGGTTATGGTTACGTATAGGGTAGACTTTACTGAACTTGTTGGACTCATTTTGTTCAGATATGATTCAGAAATAAACGGACAAGGAAAACAGACCAGGGCCGTTCCGGAGAGTTGCGATATCCATCTTTATACCGCCTGTCGGCCTTGCTGACCCAATGTATATAAATGAATTATCACTTGACCAGAAGTGGTTTGCATTACAGAGAAAGAGGGTCTGGATGCTAAATCGCAGATATGATAGTTTTTTGTTTTTATCATCCTTATCACTTACACTCACCAGAAAAAGGAGAAAACACTAGTAAAATGATAATTCTGAATTAATGTAAGAATTAAAATAATCTGTTGTGTTGATATATTTATTTTGGATTAAATACACTTCCTATCTCTTGTCCCACTTAGAGAGCCTCAAATCTGAGGAATGAAGAAGGGGGATGCTCTAAACCACAGGACCGGTCCTGCGGTTTAGAGGGTCCCCCTTCTCCAATCATTTGGTGACATTCTCTTCTCTGCCACCCAGATCGGGGTATTCAAAATCGGAACGGACCAGGTCTGAAAAGGCTATCCTCAAACCATAAATACAATAAAACATTAAGTATTGCTAACAATTTATAGAATGTTGCGCTCAACAACCTTTCCTTCCATGATCAATCTTACAGAGAAATATTCCTCATCCCTTCCACAATAGGAGATAGCTGGTGGCTCCCCCTATTGTTTTGATGGGGATATGGGTCAGATTTTCAGAAAATGTACAATTGGCAGCTGTACACATTTAGTAAATTCTGCAAGATTAGGCTGCAATCTGGTCAATACTTGGTAAATTCGAGTATATTTGGCGTTGCATTGATTCTAGCAATCTGTTTGGTTAGGTTGAAGTGTATTTTGAACTTTATTTTCGTCTGAAATTTGGGTTATTTGAGAGGATTGGTGAAGGTGAATTGTACATTTTCTGAAAATCTGACCCATACGTTGAACAGGTAAATGGTTCAGATTTTCAGAATATGTACAACTAGCAACTCTACAAATTTAGAAAAATTCTTCTAAATCAGGCTGAAAAATGAATACCGGGAATACCTGAGTATATTTGGTATCGCATTGATTTAAAGTGTCAGTTCTGTTATGTTAAACTCCATTTTGAAGCTCATTTTTGTCTTAAATGTGGATTATTTGAGAGGATTGGTGAAGGTGAATTGTATATTTTCTGAAAATCTGACCCAAATAATGGATATTTTCAAATTTGTAAGTACAGGGATGTCCATTTGTCACAAAATATGTAATCATTAGGTCAGGCGAATGTGGGTCAGATTTTCAGAAAATGTACAATTGGCAGCTCTACACATTTAGGAAATTCTGCTAAACTAGGCTACAATCTGGTCAATACTAGGTAAATTCGAGAATATTCGGCATTGCATTGATTCTAGCAATCTGTTTGGTTAGGTTGAACTGTATTTTGAACTTTATTTTTGTCTGAAATTTGGGTTATTTGAGAAGATTGGTGAAAGTGAATTGTACATTTTCTGAAAATCTGACCCATGTACCTTTTGGTGTATATTTTAGCAACTTCATGGTTTTTGCCAATTTTCCCACTTGATAACTTACCATCATTGCAGGTGATGTTTGCCGCGTATGTTTGTGGACAAGGACACAGGCCACTCTCTTGTTCTGAACTACACCCATATAGGTACGGACAGGGACCTTGTACACACGCCTTACCTGAGTAGAAAGGAACATACTTCACAATAACAAATAAAATATTGATTTACATTACATTTCTTAGTATATAATAATAATGAAGTATCGAAAAGGAATGGTCCCTCTCAAAGTGTCACTCACAATGAGGTCTTCCTGGTATTCCTTTTAAATAATATGAAGTGATAAATGACAATGTAATTAATATGACATATTACAAAATTAACTTTACGGTTAAGGTGTTGAGTTTTCGTTTCCATTTACAGATACAGATACTTGATTAAAACATTCGCTAAACACTACTCATATAATTAGTAACTTCCACACACTTTTACTAGTTCAGATATAAAAGTGTATTTAATATAATGATTATTTTTAGAAACCCTTCTACTAGGGAGACTTTACATTTTCAAAGGGTACTAGTTAAACAGGAAACTGTGTAATTCACATTATACATCATTTTACAGTTAGCCAAAGCTTTATGCAGCAACAAATGACTTAACCAATCTGTCGAAATAACAATTCACTGTTCAAAATTGATATTATTATTTAGGTTGGTATTATATATATAAAAGCAAAGAAGGCAGGACACTCCAGCCTTCTTCCGCAGGGTCCAGATATTATCTCCCTTACCCCCTGCGCGCTTGATCGCCCTTTACCCATAACATCTCTTAGGCTGTCACCACAAGGTGTAGGGTTACTGAGATTGGGGCTCTTGAAGTTGCACTATAGTTACTGAGCATTTGGGAGGATTGCAAAATGACACACATGTATGTGTGTCCATTTCAAGCCTTGTTTATGTATCTGTGTGTAGGCTAATTTATATCTTCAATATTCACAAAAGAATAGGATGAATATTTAAATATTTTGGAAATAAATTACTATTCAATTAATTTTTATAATGTTTACAGTGATCTGTATTTGTAAGAACCTTCTCACTTGTCACTAGAACTTCATGTTATCAGTCTAGGCTCACAGCCTCTCAGATCAGATGAGAATGGTATGTCATTGATTGGACGCCTACTGTACCAATGACTTTTCTGGCCCAGGAGGAGGCATCCTATTAATGGGTTATAATGGCCTTTTGCAGTTTGAGATTAGGCTTTCCCTCAACTCTGTGCTTAGAATGTTAGTTGTTAGACTTATTCAATTCATGACCTTTTTAATATTGTACACTGATTAGCCATTAGGGGTTGGGACTTGGAATCTCTTCACTCTTCACCCCCCCCCCCGCCCAAACCTACACACATATTTCTCTCTTCCACTCCCCTCTCTCTCTCTCTCTCTGCTACAGGCATGTGTGGGTGAGTGAGAGCAACAAGTGTGAGTATAAACTCGTTGGTGAGAGTGAGTGAATATGTGTGCATGTGTATATGTCCATGCATACAGATGCACTGATACCCACACAGTGGATGCTGAGGAGTCACCCCTACAAGTCAGCGATGGGATGGACTTGTAAGGTTGTGGTTTGGAAGGAATAGCCTAATGGGGTCTATCCACTGCTGCATATGGCCGTGAGTATGGCGCTGAGTATGGTGAGCAGGGAGGCTGGCCGCCAAACCTTGCATATATATGCCTGCCTTTGTGTATATAATCATCACAAAGAGGTTATTCTCCTTAATCGCCGCACCCGATTTTTCCATATCCACTGCCGCGGCTATACTCTTAGTTGTGTGTATGAGTGTGGAGATAAGCTGGTCTCTGATTGGCTAATCACCGCTGACGTCACCATACACACGGGGCGGCTGTGCGTATGCGCACCCAAATATCAACAAGTACTAAGTTAAGAAATTATCAAGTTAAGTTTGGTTTATCTATTTAATATTACAATTAGTGTCAACTTAATTTATATACCTGGCGTTTCCAATGGAAACGATTTCTCAGCCTCAACTACTTATGTCCGATGTCAGGCAGAAGACCTACCTAGACACCTGTCTATTTAGAATGCTGGACCACCTCATTGTAAACAACATCTATTGCAATAAAGAATTCGTGAATTGAATTTATGACCAGTCACTGAGGACCATTGAAATCATGAACTCTGAAACATGTAGAGAAAGGGAGAAAAATGATAAACTTAGGGAAATACCTACATAGAAATAAGATCCACTAGTCCTCCTGAGTTTCCACTAGTCCTCACAGACCAGAAGGTAAAATCTAATATGGCACAAAAGACATACAAATGTCAACTAGACTAGGGTTTATATACACTTGACTTTTATTTCCACTTCAGTAACTGTAACCAATAATGAATAACTCTGCAATAGCCAGGGCTGTAAAAAGAAGTTGGTTGTAAAAAAAGTTGGTTGAAAAAAAATTATCGTTGAAAAATAGTTGGTCGGAAAAAAAATTGTCGTTAAAAAAAGTTGGTCGTTCAAAAAAGTTGGTCGAAAAAAAAATTGTTGTTAAAAAAAGTTGGTCGTTAAAAAAAGTTGGGCGTAAAAAAAAAGTTGGTCATAAAAAAAAAAGTTGGTCATAAAAAAAAGAGTTGGTCGTATAAAAAGTAGTAAGCTAGGCTAGGCTAGGCTAAATAGTTGGTAACTTACTTTTAAAATTTAGTAAATGTGTTTGGCAGTGTCCATTAGAGCACCTGAGGCAGGTGAGGGGGTTGGTGGGCAGAGGGATGGTGTGGGAGGTGCGAGGGCCTTCTGCACCTATCATGGTTGGAGAAGCATCTAACTAACAGCCAATCAACTCCCTTGGCTAAATCTAGAAAGGCTGTCAATCAGCCTTCAATAACATCTAGGTGTGAAATCTATGACTGATTGAAAGGATTAGATATGGCATCCTCGCCTGATGTCACATCTAAGCTTAAACACCTCACAGACAGTTAACCAAGTTATCAAGATGTAGATGCAGTATCAGTGATTGGCACATTTCATAGTGACTCATTTGTTTTCTCAGCTATAAATAGCTGAGAAAACAAAAAGTTTTGATATTGGTGAGTATGGGGTGAGTATGGGCCGCGGCTGCTGAGTATGAGCCGCCGACCATACGCATGTTGAATGGGTGGCGCGGTCAGTTGCAAGGGTATATCCACTGGTGAGAATGGGCTCAGGAGTACGAGCCGCTAGCTATATGCACGGCTATACTCATACCATACTCAAGCCATATTTAGGGCCTATACGCAGCAGTGGATAGACCCTATTATGGACATGTGATAAGGGTCAACCACAGACTATCTACTGGTAGGATTGTCCGTTACAAGTAAAACTGGACTGGAGACCCCTGGTTAAGAATCCCTCCCTGTCTTTATGCTCAGAGCTAGCAGCCAACTTAAAGGATGTAACTTATAAGGGGAACCACTCCCCAACACAGAGCTAATAATATCAATGTATTTACTATTTTTTATTTCTACCTCATAGATTCTACCTAAAAAGACTACTTGATTGGAAAAGATTAACTTTGAGATGGGGAGTTCTAATATGAAAGTCTGTTCAAGAAAGTTTTATTGGGAGATGCCAACTTGTAGGCAATGTGTAAAGTATAAAGCCCTGCCACAAAACTAATTGATTGTAATCCAGATATGTTCATATAATTTTATTGTAAATGCACCCTCCAATATCCGACTACAGATCGATACAGATACATTTTATTATACTTTAAAAGGAATTATTCATACTGAATTCAAAAAAAATTATCGTTAGGAGTATAATTAACTAAATATCCGAGTGCCCCCCTCCCCCTCTTCCACATTTACATTCTTCTTACATTTTGAGGTCCAATTTTCGAGAATTTTTAATTTCCTCTGCATGTAAAAAATAAACAAGTGAGATAATGGCTCCAAACTGTTGGGTTAACTATTAAGGCATATAGGCTATACGTCCAAAAATCTCAAACAGATGAAATTATTTTAATTTTTCCATGGTTCAGTGGTGTGGGAGTTGCCCCAAAACTCACTTGCCCAGGGCAAGTGAACAAAGAAAAGTCACTTGCTCTCCTTAAAAACTCAATTGCCCGCATATCTGCACTTGAATTTACCATCAAAAATAGAATTAATTGGCCTTTATTTAAATTACCCTATATGTACTTACATATCCTTTTGCAAGTATAAAGGAACTGGCGGGTGAAGTAAGAGATTCACCCGCCCGCAAATTACCCTAAATTAAAGAAGTTAAAATTATGAAATATCATCCAATGAAATCCTTAACAGATGTATATAGGGAGAGAAAGCAAGGAGAGGGAGAATGGGGTTGGGAGCGAAAAAAAGGAGATGGGTTGGGAGCGAAAAAAAGGTATGAAAGACAGAGAAGGAGGCGGAGGGAAATGAGGGAGAGGGGGAAGTGGGGGAGAGAGGGGGACCGTCCAGAGGACGGGTACTTTGCTAGTAATAATATAAAGCTCTCCATCTCCCTTAATATTTGACTATCGGTTTTAAGTGTTCCATAGATATTGATCACTGATGATCAATACGATAATAATCATAGTATAAACATGGTACAAAGTTATTGCTGCACTGGGAAAACATTGTGTGAAGATGGTCGCCCAACGATTCACTTTCATGATGCATATATGCAGTTAGAAAAGGGTCATGAATTGGCGAAAAATGAAAGAAAAAAAGAAGAGTTTTATTGTCTTTTTGAAAGTGACTTGCCCCTGTGGGCAAGTCACTGGGAATATCCGACTTGCCCGCACTGAAATTGGGGCAAGTCGGAGCGCGTGCGATACAACTCCCGCAGCACTGCTGGTTATGGGGCCCTCAGAGATCGTCAAATCGTCAAGTCGTCAAATTGGTGGATTTGACCAAATATGCCAATGATGAGATTGGAATCTCATGGGCGAAATCTGTAATGGGTAACAAAATTAAATGAAATATGTTGCCATTTGTCTTTAGATAATTGTTGAGCAAGAATGAATTCACTTGAGTATTACATTAAATTTAACAAAAATTTAGTATTTCTTATCATTTTTTAGGAAAATGTGTGAAAAATGAGATATAGCGCCCCCTAGTGGAAAGGCATCATGTGATTAGGATTTTATTTTCAGTTCATTGTATTCCTAGACCTGGAAAACATAAAAATGGACACCAAAATTGTTCATTTATGGTAATTAGAACCAAAGTTACATAGAGTTATTGTCTGAGCATCTTCAACGCCATCTTGAATTTCAGTATGATAAAATAATTTAAATAATTCCAAACATTGATTGTTGAATTTTGCTCATTGAATGCTTCCCAAAAATGTAAGTTTTCCTATCTTATCAAGAAATGAGCAAATGTGTAAACAGTAATACCATATCATAATAGTCATAATAAGTATTACTATCATGGCCAATATATGTCATGTATTATTCAAAGTCAGAAATAATCAATTCTGATTTGTTTTATATCAATACCAGAATAGCATTAGCCAGCATTTAATCAAATTCAATATGTTGCCTGTCTAGTCCCTCATAGAGAGCCTCACACTCCAAACATGTGTTAGTGGTTAAGAGCCGGCGAGGCACCGGCCGCCCTGTGGTCCCTTCTTACCACAGACCAATTTAATCCCCAAATTTGGTTGCTGAAACGCGGAAGAAGGCTGGAGTGAGGAGTAAGAAAATAAGAATTTACAAAAATAAAAACAAAAATTAGCAAAGAAAAAAAAAGAATGCTGCGCGAATTTAGATGCAAGCGAAAAGGTGTCAAAGTACTTAGTGCGCAAACATTTATCTGCGCGAAAATAAATAAGTTTACAGTAATTATGAATACTAATCCGATAATAACGAGTACCCGCTATGTAGTCATAAGTCGCAAAATTGATATTTTGATGTTGCAAAATTGATATTTTGATGTTACGTGTTTTGTTCACCTAGTAGGAATGTTCTAATTTTTAGGGGTTCTAATAGCGGAACTCCACTATAGGTAAAAAACGGCGCCAACAGGCAAAAACGGCTGCGACGAATTTTTTGCGACGAAATATCTAATCAAGTTAGATATTTTGCAATTGTTGGCAACAAATAAATGTGTTGCCAACAACCTATTTTACCCCCTCATCCACTAGAATTTTTTGTCGAATTTTCCGAATTTTTAGAAATGTTGGCAACGAATTTGGCGCCGTTTTTTACCTATAGTGGAGTTCCGCTATTAGGTTGTATGAATCTGTGTACCAGATTTCAAGACAGTCCCATGCGAATCAAGATCAAAATGGCGGCTATGCAAATCCCCTATTAAGATCCCACTCTTTTAAAGCAAATGGTAAGGAAGAGAGAACAATGTGGAGAAGTCGAGAATATTGTCCTTTTCTTCTTTTTCAGAATAAAAAAAACCTTCGCAAAGACAGCAAACTCTTAGAAATGTAGAGCCAAGATGGCAGGATAAAGAAATAAAGATTTTTTTTTTATTTTTGCAAAACTATTTTATTACCAAACATTATTTCGAAGCGGGTTACATCGAGCTGACTGAATACAACAATAATTGAATGATATAAACATTAGTAATATCTCCTTTTCTTCTTTTTCCCCATGGTAACTGTACATCGATTTTAATTCTGATGTTACATAGAACAGATCATGGCAGTTAAATGAACAACATATTCCGTCCTGAATAACCCCACAAAACATGTAAAAGTGGACTATATTAGTTACCTGTTCAGCAATCTCAAATATACTTTCTTTTTAAGGACTAGAACACTGTAGGTATCGTCTTCGAAGAATAAAAAAAAAAAAAAAAAAAGATGTGGTGAAAGGGAATCACATACATCACTAGTCTACTATCAGTTATTGTTATGTTCACTTACCTGTCGATAAAGCAACTGCCAATACCAGCAGAATTCCTGAGGAGAAAACAATATTTATAATGAATTATGAATATTTAGTACTTGGTCTACAAGATTTTGAGGCAGCCTCACGTTTATCGGTAATCCAACGGATGCATAGTTGGAGATATTAATATTCCAAACGAAACACTATTGAAAATCAACTGGGAAACTGTTTACGATTTGGAAGAGGTATTGTTAAGTTCGACAGATGGCAACAAATACTAAAGCTTTCGGATGAAGATTTTGACGAGATTGACTGGAGGAAGGCCTTTACCCTTCCCTAAAAAATAACCACCGAAACAATTGCAATCTCTCCAATATAAACGATTCACAACGTTATAACATGTAACGAGCACTTTACAAATATCAATGAGAAAACATTATTGGACGAACCATGATAAGATAATTGAAGAATAAAATTACACGGAGTTGAGATTTATCAAATTAAATTGAAGTTTGTAAAATTGACTCGCAAAGTCATGATTAAGTGAAGTAGAGGTTATTAAATTAGATGAAGTGAAATTGAATTTGTTGAAGTAAGAGGCGCAGCTTGGGGAGACAACCGTAGTTTAATAATAAAGTTGTGTAAAATATATAAGAATTATACATGAATGTTGAAAGTATAATTATTTGTAATTTGAGAGTTATGTAAGCGCCTGCGGGAGTGTGGGTGGTAATAATATATTGATTTGTAAGAATAGGAGTGGGTGGGTGGGACCAAACATCCCAACAATGGCGAATGAATGAGTAAGTGAAGGTGAGGGGTTATGGGTAACAGAGACCACCACACAGGTCCGGCAGGCGTCGCCACAAATGCCTTGGAATGACACGACATTCCCACAAAATGTCCAGTGTAATTTTTGCAGGGAGAATGGTGATTGTGCGCATTTTTGTTTTCTCAGCCATAGGCTGAGAAAACATATGACTCAGTATGAAAAGTGCCAATCACTGATACTGCATCTACATCTTGATAACTTGATTAACTGTCTTTGAGGTGTTTAAGCTTAGATGTGACATCAGGCGAGGATGCCATATCTTATCCTTTCAATCAGTCATAGATTTCACACCTAGACGTTATTGAAGGCTGATTGACAGCCTTTCTAGGTTTAGCCAAGGGAGTTGATTTGCTGTTAGTTAGATGCTTCTCCAACCATGATAGGTCTGCAGAAGGCCCTCCCACCTCCCACACCATCCCTCTGCCCACCACCCCGCTCACCTGCCTCAGGTGCTCAAATGGACACTGCCCAACACATTTTCTAAATTCTAAAAGTAAGTTACCTACTATTTAGCCTAGCCTAGCTTACTCCTTTTTATACGCCCAACCGTTTTTTTTACGACCAACTTTTTTGTTATGACCCAACTTTTTTTTACGACCAACTTTTTTTTACGACCAACTTTTTTTCAGCAACAATTTTTTTCCGACCAACTATTTTTTAAAGACAATTTTTTTTCAACCAACTTTTTTTCGACCAACTTTTTTTTAACGACAATTTTTTTCCGACCAACTATTTTTTAACGACACTAATTGTAATATTAAATAGATTAACCAAACTTAACTTGATAATTTCTTAACTTAGTACTTATTTGTTGTTTGCAACAAATCGATGGCCTTGTGGTCAAAACTGTTTGAGTGGATTTATGAGATCAGATATTTTAATCGTGACTCTCGAGATAAAGAAATTCTTCCTAGGTGAAATGGTAAGGGTGTGTTGAATCCACCGAGATATTGTTTGGTTTTGAGCTAAATAACAATAATACCAAAATAGTTAACTGGGTGGTTCTACAAACTAAGGCTTATACAGATAGACAGAAGTTGTTTTTCAAAGGTAATCTATCATGTTTATCCCTTATATACGAATAAAGACAGGTGTGATGTTACCGTCAAGGCAATCTTTATGAGGTCTGGTGGAAATGTCAATTCCCTCCCATGGAGATGGGTAACCTATTAATTAATTTAAAAAATATATGAAAATGATAAACACCGCAACCCAAGAATTCAGTATTATTGCTGCTTTTATCATTATTATTAGTATTTTCATTAATCGTTTCTTTAAATTCTAAAAATAGTTTTTATAAAAACATAAAGAATAATAATGTAAAGAATAAGCTGTCGAAGAGTCGAACCCAATCATGTACCATCGTTAAGTACCATGTGGGTCAGATTTTCAGAAAATGTACAATTGGCATCTGTTCACATTTAGTAAATTCCGCAAGATTAGGCTGCAATTTGGTCAATACTGGGTAAATTTGAATATATTCGGCATTGCATTGATTGTAGCAATCTGTTTGGTTAGGTTGAACTATATTTTGAAATTTATTTTCATCTAAAATTTGAGTTATTTGAGAAGATTGGCGAAGTTAAATTGTACATTTTCTTAAAATCTGACCCATGTAGAGCACACCTAACATAAAACATGCGAATCGTGATTCAAAATGTCGGACATGCAAGTCCCCTATTGTGGAAATTATCAAATAAACCAGTTCTGAAATTAACTGTGGCGAAAATTGATATGATCACATGAGAATATACACCCATCCTTGATACAAGAACAAAAGTACTCGTCTATATATTTCATTATTATTTTTTTTATTTTGTCCAACATCGGACATAGGCGTTCATTAAAGCATGTAAAGCATTCATTAAAGCATGTAAACATGGGTATATGGGTCAGATTTTCAGAAAATGTACAATTTAATATTAATCCTCTCAAATAACCCAAATTTAAGACGAAAATAAAGTACAGAATACAGTTCAACCTAACCAAACAGACTGCTAGATCCAATGCAATGCCGAATATACTCGAATTTACTGAGTATTGACCAAATTGCAGGCTAATTAAGCAAAATTTACTAAATGTGTACAGCTGCCAATTGTAAATTTTCTAAAAGTCCGACCCATATGTGTCGTGACAATAAAGAAGGGAACATAGTCCTTCTGTTTTGATTAATGCTCTTTGAATTTAAATTAAGCATATCTACACTCTCTGGCTTTGCACATTTTGTTTGGAGGATTTTACTCCTATAATCTTATTATATTTCATTATATTTAAATAACCTTAGTTAAAACTTTGATCGGACATACATGTATAATTATTAAAGGTCTGAACCGTGCAAACGTCCCTTATGTAAGCCACCTACCGGAGAGTGATAAAACCAGTCTAGACTCACAGCCTCTCAGGTCAGATGAGAATTATATGTCAGTGATTGGACGCCTACTGCGCTAATAGATTTCCTGACTCGGAGTAGGCTTCCTAATAGGATTATAATGCCATTTTGCGGTTTTGAAGCGAGAGGCATTCCCTCAGTTTGAAGCGACGCTCTCAACTCTGAGCCTAGACTAAAACTATAATACAATCTAGGTTCATAACCTCTCAGATCAGATAAGAATGGCATGTCAGTGATTGGACGCCTACTGCGCTTATTAATGGTTTTCCTGGCCCTGGAGTAGGCGTCCTAATGGGGTCATATTGGCATTTTGCTGTTTAGAGCGAGAGGCTTTCCCTCAGTTTGAAGGGACACTCTCAACTCTGAGCCTAGACTGAAAAGAATAACATGGATTGATAATGAACAACATGCAATCATTGCAAACATATACCTGACAAATCCATGGAAACAATCCTTGTATTGCACAACAACCGCCTGCTTCTTTCTCAGAAAATCTTGCCACAAATACAGCCTTTCAGAATCATAAACAACAAATCCCCAGCGTGTTTGCATGCACCGGCATAACAAAGCGGTCCTCTCTGCAGTAATAACTCTGGTTCAAAACAAAATCTATTTATATTTCAGATGACTGTTTGGAAACTGTTCTTAATGATCGCTGCGGAATATATATTCTCGGGGGTTGTCTTGATTGGTTGTGTGGTACTTTATTACCATGCTATTTAGTTCTGCTCCACTCATTTCGTGGGTAGTGTATGTATAATAATGTGATGTGTTTCAGGAAAATGAGTGACAAGTCACTATTTTGAGATACCATCATATTTGAAAAGATCAGATCAAGACGATTCTAATGATAATAAACATAGAGGACATCTAAGTAGTATTTCTATATTTTATGTCGGATATATTTATTTTTTAAAAAAACGTTTGCAATATTTTTGGGTGGACAATTACTAGTTCAGTAATTAAATGTACTCCATTTAATAACCTTCAAAACGCAAGGATATATGTAATATACTGTCTTGAAATTTGATGCAAGAATTCATATGACGCAAAGCGCTAAACACTCAAAAAATCATAATACTCCTACAAAGAGATCTTGTGAATAAATTACTTAAATATAGTCAGATTTTTACATTAGTTTACAGTTGTCACAGCTTATGAATACATTATTTATACAATGAGCTAGTTTATTCTTTTACTTACGTAGATCTATATGTACCAATCGATATTGCTACATCTTTTCACAATGTATATAATGCATGATCATAGTTCAACAATTCTTATAGGTTAGGTTTGTAAATATTTTTTTATAAATTTCTATGATGTTTCAATGGATTATGCACAGTCTCTGACCTTAATATCAGTGAATATATGAGTGGACAAATTAATAGATAATAGTTAATAGATATATAATAAGTCATACGTCATATGAAACCGAAGTCCTGGAATACAAAAACATCGTTCATCTAGATATTCATTATATGATGTACAAAATGATTCCGAATATATAGGGACTTTCTATCTACCTCTTACATCAATCTCTCTGTTAACTCGTTAAAAAAACTGTTGCATGGACTGGAAATTGCAAAGGGAAAAATATATCATCACTCCCATTTGTGATGTGTTCCAGGATAATGAGTCACAAGTCGCAAAATTGATATTTGTCAAAGTGATTTATTGACAAGATCTCTTTGTAGGAATTTCCTCATTTACTCATTTCAATGCAATGGTCATGTATACAGGTACATCGAGGTGTTTAAGATATAAATCATGGGAATATATAAATAAATATAAAGATTAGATATAAGTATAACCTTCGTCATAAATTAAAGTAATATAGGCTACGTAAGATGGTTGAACTCTGGAAGGTGTAACATAAACCAATAATCAGTTATAACCAAATGAACTAATATGTGATGTATTTCAGGAAAATCATAAGTCGCAAAAAATAGATTTTGAGATACCATTATATTTGAAAAGATGAGATCAAGCCCATTCCAATGATAGTAAACAGTCTAATAATCTAATAAGTATTTCTAGATTTTAAGTTTAATATTTTCGTTTTTGAAAAAAAGATTTTCCAATATTTCTGGGGGTCAATAAACAGTAAAGTAACTTAATATGGTCCATATGAGGACCTTTAAAACGAAAGAATATATTACATGGATTGTCCTGAAATTTAATACTTCGATTGATATAGCTATAAGTGATAAACCCTTTAAAAGATAGAACATTCTAATAATGTGATCTTGTAGAAAAAA
Organism: Sthenelais limicola; assembly: GCA_942159475.1. Taxonomy (NCBI): domain Eukaryota; kingdom Metazoa; phylum Annelida; class Polychaeta; order Phyllodocida; family Sigalionidae; genus Sthenelais; species Sthenelais limicola. The sequence goes on along the minus strand of OW804096.1, from coordinate 15,436,221 downwards.
CACTTTGAAAAATATCAATTTTGCGACTTGTGACTCATTTTCCAGAACCACATCACATATAAGCAGTGAATAGCAGAGGTAATTCAGAGGTAATTGTGGAGATTCCACGGAGGTTTTCTGGGGCTTCATAGAATCGTCATAGATACTTCACATGATCGTAACACTAGGTATATCTGAGTATATATTTGATATTGCCTTGATTCAAACAATTTGTTTGGTTATGTTAAACTGAAAATTGAACCACTTTTTGTCTTAAATATGGGTTATTTGAGATGATTGGGGAAGGCGAATTTTTGTCGATTTCTCCCACCTCCCAGGATATGCATGTGCCACTGCGCATGTCTGTTACAGTGCATGCTGGGATGGATTTTATTGAAATCTGACATACAAATATTTGGCAATATTTGTATCGAAAATTGCAAGAATGTTTTCCCCAATACCATAGCTTGTGTAAATGATCTATGAAAACTAAATGTATGATGGGAAAGATTGAGGCTCGTGTTATGGAAACATGTATAACACTTTCAGATTGACATTAGAGCCCATAATTCCATGCGAATTAAGATTCAAAATGGCGGCGATGCAAATCCCCTATTGTACACAGCCGGCCTGATCCAATCAATCCAATCAAAAGCACCAAGTAATTAATTATGTAACAATGTCTAACCTTTTTAAATATCTTATTGAATATGACTAGTGAATATTAGATATCAATTATGATCACAGAAGATTATATTATAAGACATAACGGTTTAATTTATACTTTATATATATTATGGATAGCTCTACTGTGCATAGTAGATAGGTACATTTCATGTCGGAATGTTGATGCATTTGGATAAAGAGAATAGCTCCCTAACTTGGACAGTCTTGATTTGTATATGGGTCAGATTTTCTGAATATGTACAATTCGCCTTCACCAATCCTCTCTCAAATAATCCAAATTTAAGACGAAAATCAGGTTAAAAATTCTGTTCAACATAACCAGACAGATTTATTGAATAAATACTATACAGAATATACTCAGATATACCTAGTATTCATCAATTTTCACGCTAATTTTACAGAATTTGATAGATGTGTAGAACTGTAGATTAAGCATTTTCTGAAAATCTGACCCATATAACGCCGTGTCTATTTACTTATTTCATGTCTACTTGATGTGCTATATGGGTCAGATTTTCAGAAAATGTACAATTGCCAGCAGGACACATTCAGTAAATTCTCCTAAATTAGGCTGCAATTTGGTCAATAATAGGTAAATTCGAGTATATTCGGCATTGCATTGATTCTAGCAATCTGTTTGGTTAGGTTGAACTGTATTTTGAACTTTATTTTTGTCTGAAATTCGGGTTATTTGAGAAGATTGGTGAAGTTGAGTTGTACATTTTCTGAAAATCTGACCCATATACTTCTTCTTTTGCGATATTTGTAATAGGGGAGTTGCATGTCTCACTGCCCCTGTCTGTTACAGTGCATGCTGGGATGGATTCAGTTTAAATCTGACATACAAATATTTAGCAACATTTTTATTGACAATCGCAAGATTGTTTTCACCAATACCATAGCCTTTATAAATGATCTATAAAAACCAAACGCATGATGGGAAAGATGGTGGCTTGTGCTATGGAAACATGTAAAACACATGGATATTGATATTAGATCATTGATGATTATTCCATGCTGAAGATAACATGTTTTCTATAGATTTTATACTCTACCATTACTCCCATAATTCCATGCGAATCAAGATTCAAAATGGCGGATATGCAACTCCCCTATTAGAATTTCTTTATATTATTAGATCAACGTGAACTCAAAATATAACTGCGCATTATGTTAATCGCTGAATATAAATCTTTAAATACAGCACAATACGTTGGTGTTACGTCGACCATGATCCGGATCCCTTGGAGCATTGCATCATCAGACAAAACAAAAAGCACTGCAAACTAGCGCCCCTGCCACTAGACTGTGCCCACACCTATACTTATGGGTCAGATCTTTAGAAAATGTACAATTCGCCTTCACCAATCCTCTCAAATAAGCCACATTTAAGACAAGAATGACCTTCAAAATGCAGTTTTACAAAACAGAACTGATATTATAAATCAATGTGATACCAAATATGCTCAGATATACCCGGTATTCATCATTTGTCAGCCTAATTTAGCAGTATTTCCTAAATGAGTAGAGATGCCAATCGTATATTTTCTGACGATCTGACTCATATACATGATGAGATAAAGTCAAATTGGGATGTTTCAGTTCATAAACGTTTGCTAGGTTTAAACACCTTTTTCATTCATATGGACTGCTTATTTATGTGTCTGTGGAGGCATACAACACCCAGGAATTCTGTAATATGTTTAACTTAAGGCTATATGAAAGTAAAACGTGGGGAAATGCTATTATAATTTTTAGGGAAGATGTGTGGTACAGAAATCATTCAGTCACTTTCAGTCATCATTACCTTGACGATACCTCATCACTATCAGAAGTGGAACTTGTTTTCTCAAATAAACCACTGTCATGGTGACATTATTGATGAATTCTAATATTTTTATTTATTTTTTTATTGAATTCTAATATTGATGATGATCTCTGATGACCATTTTCATACATGTCAGAGCTATCTAAATACTGAAACACGGATATGTAAACAATGTCCCAATGATGAGGTAAAGCGGTTTTAAAATAGGCAAAGCGGTTTTCTTGATTGGTGTGTTCATAGTGCAATAGCGAGGATTGAACCCGCAGGACTCACGTGAAAATGTACAATTCACATTCACCAATGCTCGCAAATAACCCACATTTTGGACAGAAATGAGGTTCAAAATACAGTCAAATATATCCAAGCGGTCTTCCTTTATCAAAGCAATACCAAATATATCTAAGTATGCCTAGTATGTATCCTTGTTTAAGGCTAATATAGCAGAATTTGGTAAGTGGGTCAGATTTTCAGAAAATGTACAATTCACTTTCACCAATTCTCTCAAATAACCCAAATTTCAGACAACAATAAAGTTCAAAATACAGTCCAACCTAACCAAACAGATTGCTAGAATCAATGCAATGCCGAATATTCTCGAATTTACCTAGTATTGACCAAATTGCAGCCTAATTTAGCAGAATTTACTAAATGTGTACAGCTGCCAATTGTACATTTTCGGAAAATCTGACCCAAATGTGTAGAGCTGTCAATGAGCACATTTTCTGACGTACCTGTAACATTGGACGGGTCAAAATATAGACCGTTTCCGTATTTTCGAGACAGTTGTTGTAAGTGTTCTATTTCCAATCCAACGGGTAGTATGATTGATGTGGTCAATCGGTGACAACGGTATGGGTCAGAATACAGGCCGTTCTGAAGAAGAAGACAAGTTCTAGCACAAAGCCCTATTATACGAAACCTCCCTATATTCTCTTTAGATACTTTGTCATGTAATTGTCAGTGTGCAATCTTCCTGCTTATGTATGTCTTAATATTCATATTTCCAACCTCTTTGATAAATGTCTTAGTACTGTAGCCCAGATGGCAGGCAATTGAATATAAGTTTTAAAACAAAAAAAAATATGGTGATATCTCAAAATCCATATTTTGCGACTTATGACTCATTTTCCTAAAACGATGGTGTGGGCATAGGCGGTGCACTAGTGTATTGATAATTCATCATTTCTGACAATCCATTAGGTTTTTTTTTCTCTCAAGTCGATTATGATCTCAACAGGTTGATTTGCTCATTTATTATTATGTTCTTCTTTAATCTATTCCATATTTTAACCTCTTTGTTTGTCGACTGAATCCTTTGCGTGTGGCAAACAAGCTGTTCGCTAAGCTCAAACATTAATTGGGTCAAATTTTCAGAAAATGTACAATTGGCAGTTCTACACGTTTAAGAAAATTCTCCTAAATTAGGCTGAAAAATGAAGAATGCCGGGTATATCTGAGCATATTTGGTATCGCATTGATTTAAAGTATCAGTTCTGTTATGTTGAACTGCATTTTGAAGCTCATTTTTGTCTTAAATATGGTTTTTTTGAGACAATTAGTGAAGGCGAATTGTACATTTTCTAAAAAATCTGATCCAATTGCTGTCCGAAAACAATGACAATTGTTGTTATGATCTTATGAAATGTACACATGAGACAGATCGCTCCTGTTACCTTCATAAACATCGGATCGAATACTGATGGACAATTGATTCAAGAGATTGATATATGGGTCAGATTTTCAGAAAATGTACAATTCACCTTCACCAATCCTCTCAAATAACCCAAATTTCAGACGAAAAAAAGTTCAAAATACACTTCAACCTAACCAAACAGATTGCTAGAATCAATGCAACGCCAAATATACTCGAATTTACCAAGTATTGACCAGATTGCAGCCTAATCTTGCAGAATTTACTAAATGTGTACAGCTGCCAATTGTACATTTTCTGAAAATCTGACCCATATATCTGATTTTTTAAGTTACAATTTTAAAACGTGCCTGTTTGAAGTATTAACACAAGCTAACATTGTATAATAGGTAGACGGGGCGTATGAAACCTAACCTGTAAAAAATGATGTAGGGACTAAAGAAAAAGTGGTGAAATAAGCTTATATTGTCTTTGCTATCTATTGTTTTATATAAAAAAAGAGAAAGGTCGCCTTGATTGCTTAACTCAGATTTACTTGAAACCTGTATTGGGGTCAGATTTTCAGAAAATGTACAATTCAACTTCGCCAATCTTCTCAAATAACCCGAATTTCAGACTAAATAAAGTTCAAAATACAGTTCAACCTAACCAAACAGATTGCTAGAATCAATGCACTGCCGAATATACTCGAATTTACCTAGTATTGGCCAAATTGCAGTCTAATTAAGCAGATTTTACTAAATGCGTACAGCTGTCAATTGTACATTTTCTGAAAATCTGACCCATGAATTGACAATTTAAGATAACAGAGTAAAATTCCTTTGATACTAGTTCATATTCCCCACCGGGTCTTTATTCAGTGCATCAACAAATTCTGCAGCCTGGGGCCGATAAAATTAGGATTTACATCGTGTTCTCTCTTCTCTTCTGTGTATAGTTGAGCTTACCATTCAACTAATAAAATATCAAAACATGCTATGATCATTTCATGATGATACCGTTTCAATAAATCACATCTAAAACTCTGCGCTTTGTTCGTTCTTTACTCTGTAACATAATCTATTTGTGCAGTTATCAACAGAGTAGAATATTATCATGCTTATACTCAATGTTTTCACTCCACTCTTTTCAACACATTTCGCAATAACTTGGCGGGGGCGGGGGTAGGGTCATATTACCTATTTAGAAACTCTATGGCAATTTTACCTCGCTCTATTACCGTCAATACCTGCATGGTAGCCCTGCACTAGTTCATTTTTAATTGTTTTTTTCCCTCCATGTCATTGCAATCTGGAAATGTTGGTTCCTTGACTGGATGCAGAAATTTAAACAGAAGAAGGTAAGATTTTTCTTTCTTTTTAAAAAGAAACAGTTCACGAGAAACATGGTACATTTGGACAAATATGCTTTCACATGCACATCAGAAGATAAAATTGCATGACATGTTTATAATCAATCGAGTGTATGATTTGCCCCACAATTCGGAGTACTCTGTCCGAAAAAGGTGACAGTTGCTGTTCAGGTCAATTTGTGGGTCATTTTGTTTGCATAATAAATGAGCAATTCTCCGTGCGTGGGGTAGACCGTCACGTGTGGGTTTTTGTTGTGTTCTTAGGAGCACTGCATGGTCGAAAATACTTGATTGAAGTCTGAATAATAGGGAGGTTCCGCACGCAAACCCATCTCAATTACGTAACCGTATCCATATATATCTTTTTTTGTGAATTACGTCGCATTTTCATGTATAAAAAATAAATTGTGAGATGAAATATTTTGCTTGATATGGTAAGTTACGTTTTTCCCGCCATGATTTGCTGAATCTCTTTATTTCTTCTTTTTAACATATGTTTCTATATCAGAGATACGGATACGTCTGCGTATCCTCCCTAATGTAGATATCAAATGCAGCGCCCAGGAAGGGGTAAAAAGAAGGCAATTCATGTTTTATGTTTTCTTCCTGTAGCCTACCTATCCTTCTTACAACTCTGTTACTTACATAACCTATCTTCTGATTAATCAGCATAACTTGAATTTATATATATCATATTCTGTGTCCTTAGGCTATAGTGTATCAAAGAACTCCTTCCATTTCCAAGAGGATCTTCCTTCTTCCTCGCGTTGAGTGAAATACAATTTATCATCAGGATATTTTTTAATAAAGTTTTTAAAAAAAATAAAATAATCATTGTTTATTTTTCACCTTTTTCAGGAACAACTATATTCATATTAAGATGTCCTATTTTCTTTGCTCATGATTGAAGAATTATTTGTATTAGAAGACTGGTATACAGTCTAAGCTCCGAGCCTATCAGATCCCTTCAAACTGAGGGAAAACTCACCGCAAAATCCCATTAGAATCTCATTAGGCCTCTGAGCCTAGACTGAATGCGCATGAAGCTAAAAAGAAACATGTAATCTCGAAATAATTGTATTTAGGCTACCTTGAAAGAATGTAAGGTTGACCAAAGCATCCACCCTATGAAGCATAAGGTTAATCTCTTGAATTGTTTGCATCATATCAGGCCTATATTAAACTCAGGGTTTCTTGTTTTTTGTTTTTATTGCTGTATACTTTCCTGCTATATTTCTGGTTTTGGCAGTTTTTTCATAATATGCAAATGCAGGACTGTCTAGACCTTCTCTGGACTCTTTTTGCATTTGACATCCACTAATTGGTTTCTAACCTAGTACAGCTGTTAGGAGAAAGATCTGGTTACCCATTTAGAGTCGCAATAAAAAATATTTTGCCATCTCTATAACAACTTTTATGTATTCTATGTTCTTCTTATCTTTTCTCAAGTCAGTACGAGTCTATGTAATTGAATTCAAATAAAGCTTCTAACAAAGGCAAAAGTAGATGCGAGTTTTTCTAATGCTATTTTTGTACTTTAAATATAACAGAACTTAGCCAGTTATAACGTTGGCCTTGTAATGATCTAATGGAAGAAGTCTAACGAACGTCTGAACTTCATGAGAAGAACGAAGCAACTGATTTAATGGTAACTAATGGTACAGGCTCCTCCAGGAGGGTACATGCATAATAATGAGTGGGCGGAGCCCTTACGTAATATCCATGGCCTAGCATGTATAAGTAGACTTGCACAGTCCTAGCTAGTTAAGTATAATTAGCGATTTAAAGTAATGTGATAATAGGTGATAATTAATAATAATATAAATATAATGAGGTTACACAATGTTACGTAATGTTACATAACACTGCCCCCCCCCCCCGCCCTCAATCAGATACGAAGTATCGAGTGAGGGTGTACCCTAAAAACTTACAAGAAAATTTTTAGGAATTTTTGAAAAATTAAAAATATTAAAAATTAATAATTTTTAAATAGCTGTGCTGTTACCTAGTTATCCATACCAAGCCATATGCGCGGTTACATTGTGCGCAAGAAGATATTAAATACATAAAGCAAATCATACGATTTAATTACCATTTTGTAAAATATTTTCAATAAATTCATAAAGATTTAAAAACGTCGTTATGAACATGTAAGAGTGTAAACTCAGAAAGTGAAAGAACTGCTAATACTAAGGTCTTAATCGCTTGAAAAATCTGGCTAATATCTTACACAAAGGGTTCCATGTCATAATAAGAATAACAAAATGACAAGGTCTGCAAACACCGCAAGTGTTAACCCTATGAAAAACCAAATTCCAGTGTTAAATTCCCAATAGTACGGTCCAATCTGAGAATTTTACTCTAATCACACATAATAAAAGAACATCGCGTATACCAACACGCATGGAATCCTGAAATATATTGGGATCCTATGTTAAAGTCTAAATAGTCCGGTGCAAACAGGAACAAACTACGTCGTTCTAATTTTTCCTATGTTAAATTCCCAATAGGTCGGTCCAAACAGTGACACCAGCCGGCGCCACCGTCGAATCGGTTTTGGACCGGACACCTATCAAGTATAAATAGCTGGTCATTTGTGCGGTGAACCATTGAGAACGCCACCGCTGAGCCGAACACACACCCGTACTATGGGCTACAAAGTTTTTTCAGAAAGAGATTGTTATATTCTACTGTTGTCTACCTACACGCACCTAGGCAAGGATCCATTGCCGAATGAGCAAGAGTATTGGTATATTCCAACTACCCGCCTCCCATTCCTGGTCCATAGCCTATTCCTTATTCAAAATTAGATCTTGTCTAATCTAGTAATATACAAAAAAAAAGTTTACCGATACATTTAGTTATCTCCTTTTCAAATAAATACCCGGAGATAAATAAATTCAATAATCCCGCAAGGCCTGATATGTAATCAACTGGCCTCGCTTGCTGATTATGTAACAGGTCAACCCCATCCCCTTCTACTCCTACAAGGATGACGGTTCACCCCGTCGCTACGCTCGATTTTTCAATCGCATAGCAAAAATGTCTTCTTTCTGCATCTACTTGCAGTAGAATACATGCAAAAATAATTACCCGTGGGTACATATGACTAGCCAAACAACACTACAACTTCAAGTAATAAAGTGACTGATCGCTAGACTTAGTATTGCTGACGTATCATATCCACCTAGTCATAATATCATATAAATCTCTTGGTCTATGGTATGTCAATCCTACTCACGCTATTTACACCAGTAAAAAGAAACCATCTGTCCTTATTGGAAACAGATCTAGTGACTCCTTTAAGAGTCTGTACTACATAGTCGTCCCCTGTTGGTGTGATTACACCCTGGCTTATGGCCATCGCATCGTATCCTCAGGGGGTATCCTATTACGTATACAGTACTTAGTGCGCAGTAAATCACTTTACAGCCATATGCCACTGTCGTGTGGCGCTAAATAAACAAAACACTTGAGGGAACCATATGGGTTATCTCAATCCTCCATGTATAACTCAAAGTAGTTCCTCTAAACATATTAACTGTTATGTCTGGTAATTAGATCTACACTAAAAATACACATATACCAAGAGAGCTGAGTACCTACTCAGTGTAATCAAAGCAAACAGAGTCGATGATACGACCTAATCGTAGGCATTAATGGCCTCACCAATCCTGTATGTACATAAAGTCGTCATCGATCAACACATATAAATCACACACAAGTAAGGGAATAAAAAATAAAAGCAAGAAGAAATGCAATGAATAAAGTCAGACAATAACGCTTGTCTGTTGCATGAAATGTCATTTAAAGTTATCGACTGAATTCCAAAGAACCCAGGAAAAAAAAATTTTAGCTTGTATAAACAAGTAAAGTCCTTCCTCTCTTTCAAGAGAAGATTAAAGTCAATATTATTTAGTAAAGGTGCCGTTGCTGTCCACCTTGACAAATGGGGGCGATCCATTTGCCATTTGCATCAAATATTAAATAAAATGTTAATGTCCTTGTAAAGTAAAATTATATCTGGCACTCCTAGGGTGATCCTGTCACATTCGTGGCGTGGGGAACTATAAGCATCTCCTCTTCTTGGCCACTCTCTCTTGCCGACAAGTACGCCGCCGTGCTCCTGTAAGAAAGCATCGACCACATACCAATGACAGGTTGCATAATACTTTGGGTATTTTGTAAATGATTATTTTAAAATTTCACAGTTCTTTTGTGCCAATATTTCCCATGAAAGCCACATCACAGAAAGTAAAACATCAACATACATTTAACAAGAAGAAAAGACGGATATAAAATATTCGTGAGAAAAGAACACCCTACACGTCTATAAGGGCAAGAATAACTATTGTTTCAGTCCATATATTAATTATATATAGACTTACATGTTCACGTTGGACCCGTTGGGGTCGTTGATCCACGGGATCTGGTAGGATCCGTTCTTGGATTCAATCACCAGGACATACATTGCCTCTGATGATGGCTCCATGATGGCTGCCAGTTCGCTTCTGTACCTCCTATCCACCTTTACGTTGGTTGGAAGCAAGATCTGTTTGTTGGCCCTATGGATCTTCAGGGATAGGGCAGCCTTCCAACGGAGGTCCAATGATAGATTGCAACAGCAGCACCAACTGACATGAGACTTTCCCAACCTTAGAGGTGGGGCTGGGGAAGATCCAAGAACAGAATTCACTTCAAATGGGATTTGCATTAAACGTATTGAGACCAGACTCTCATCCGAGTGCAATCTCAGAGTGATCCAAGAGGCTGATTCATCGTTTACATCTTTCGTACACCTTTTACACGTGAAACATCTAGGCAAATAATTGCAGATACATCTCCTGTTTTTCCACAGGAATCGCAGGATCTTGAAGGCAATAATTGCTGCAACTATTTTGAGAATTGCCTGTGTTGGACTTGGGGGTTCGTATGGCAGTAGGTCTTGAGTCATAGGTTGTGGGGTTGGGATATCGAAGCCCAGATTTATGTCCTCGAAGACTGGGGCCGATAGGTTTAATCTAAAAGCTTGAATGGGCCTCACAAACGTGCAAATAATTGCCAGCTTGTGAATCCTATAAAATAAATAAAATGAAAATATTGTCACACCAAGACTGATAATCAACGCTATGTTTATAGTGGCTGGATGAGTCGACATGGTACTAACTGACTTTTTCAGAGTTTCCCACCGATCATTTGCCATTTTGTCAGCCACTAATAGCTCGTTAGCCAGCCTTTCTGTGTTCATTCCTGACTCTATAATCGATTTGGGTAGATGTGACAATGCTGCATGCATATCTTGGGGTGTGGGCAAATTTAGATGAATTCGTGATCCATGTTTGGTCTCTCCGGTTAGATTTTTGAATGGAATTTTAAAAATTGCTGCTATGGCTAAATTAAATCCTGATTCAACAAATATACTGGTCTGATTCCAAGTAATACATCCATCCCTAGGGGCAGAGATTACTAAAGATCCACTAACTAGGGCACAGTCGCAAGGGACCTTGACTATAGCCAAAAGGCTCAAAGCCATCCTAGTTCTGGGTCGTTTATGACAAGCCAAAGTCACTTTGGTCGTACGACCAACCAGTAGGTGTTGCATCCTATTCATAGTCAAATGAAAGAATGGGGTTGGTTTAGTCAGATATGTGTGGAATACACATAACCGAGCAATTTCAGAAGCTTTATCTTTAAAAATGGCCGAATAACAAGTTTCTTTTCCCTTTAGAATATGAGTTGGAGGAGTAAAACATGCCACTGAATTCCTGAGCTGTGTGCACTGCTCGAACGAATGAATTTTCATTTCGAAATAAATTCCCTGAAGGGGACATTTTGCCAGAATATGGGGTATCTCGGTCTCTAACATAGTATACCCTGTTGAATCGTTCGAGCTACTGTGAATAGGTATGCCGAATTTCAGGGGTCGATATGCAATGCAGTTATCGTCATTATGTGAAATTATTAGTGGAATTGTTATCAACAGAGAATTGTTTTTAAAGGAAAAATTTTCTACTCTAGTGTAGGAGCTGTCCAAGGAATCGTCCAAAATCCTCAACGTGGGAGATTGGACTTTCAACTTGGTTGCTACAGGTTTCAACAATTCTCTAAGGCCTCCCATCGGAAGAAATACATCCGACAAAACACCATGTTTTAAATCGTCCAATCCCTTCAATAATGTCCTAGCTGTATCTATATATTCTATTAGAACTAACAAATTTAAAGTTGCTTCATGCAGCATCGCATGTAAAGCCATGGTGTTAGATATTTCTGAAGTTAGGTTAGCTACAAAGGCATCGATCTGGTTCGTCAGATCCTTAATTTCGTCAGTAGAGTTTATAAATAATTTCCCTACCTCACTATTGTGTTTAGAAGCGTGCCTGAATAAGTTTTTCAATTGCTTAGTAAGACCTAAAACTACCTTATCCCTGTTCACATCGGATAATTTTCCCAGTGATAAAGTATCTATTAAAGCATCAAGTTTGCTCTCCACTAAAGCCAAATGGGGGTCTGTAGCTAAGCCTAGGGCTGCAGAAACTGTATCGCCTATAGGCTGTAAAAACGCTTTTCTCTTATACCTATTGTATCTGTCGTTTGCCACATTCTCTATTTTATCAAATAACTCAAGTGCTGTCCCATAAACAAGCTGCAATAGGCCTTGGATCTTATCTCTAATAAGTCTCATGTCTGATGTTGTATTGTAGTGATTTTCCATCCTAACGATTGTTCCATTAGGTGGCAAAATCACTGTTGGGATTGCTATTTGGACATAGGTTTTTTCCACGTCCGTCAAGATGGGTTTCCTCGTTCCAGCAAATGCAACCCCGTAGTTGTGTTTCACTACAGAGTCCGCATTTGCCCATACGGTGAGGAACAGAAGCCTAAACGAAGGTAAGAAAGAAAAGAAAAATTCTCGTAAACTTTTGTGTTCAGAATTCAAAACTAAAGCGATATTTTCCCAAAAAGTATATCCCGTCTATATTACCGACTGGGCTTATGCTTAATCTATTTTCACGATTAAGGCTATCTGTCGGGGGCCTCTTGCCACTAAATGACTTATCTCCACTATCATGCTCACATATAAATAACAACATACGATAAAAGAAAGAATAATATTCCGGTGTAATCCATGAGTAAATCCTTGGCATTGATGGGTATCCACATAAGTATAAACATCAGAGCAATCATAAATCAAGCCTCAAAACGACACTTACCAGATTGCAAGACGGAACATGGTGATAAATCGTTGTGCCTATCGTGTAGCAGCTCACTATCAGTGAAAAATAAAACGAGCAGCTCAACTCTCCCCGATGGTTTTGGCCACTGCTAAGGAAGAACTTGAATTCGGCTGGTCATATAGTAATGTCCGCCTCAAGCCATGAATAATCTTGACCAATAGCAGCTTAGGACCCTGGAATTGCTCTTCCTGAGGAAGACATTCCACACCATATATAGCAAGGGGGGCGTATACTAGGAACTGTCGTGCCACCATCACTCAGCATCATTTACATAATACGATTGCATCGTCCCATCCTACTGGACTTGCATAATAATGCCGCCTATCTGACTCAAAATAGATACCATCTGTTCAACCCACGGGGACCCCGGATCCTAGTAATTTACTCTAAGATATATCCTGTCGACCAGAATTATTTTCCTATTTATTTGCTGTCTCTAGTATTTTGATAAACTTGTTATCAATCGCACTGGATTTCTTTATAAATTGTACATGTACTGGCCTTTTTACCTCTACCCCAGTCTCCAAATTCCTGATCTTCACAGTATATGGGGATGGGAACCCACACACAACGAATGGTCCAGCAAATTGTTGCTGCAATTTCTTTGCTGTATTTTGCCTTAGCAAACGATGTACTTTAGCATAGACTATAGATCCAACGTCTAATGTGTGGGGCTTGGCCTTCGTATCATGCTTCTCTTTCATTTTTCGTTCCCTCTCTCTCCTGCTTTTATTTGCAATTTCAGCCGCTTCAGCCTTTGTTTTCATTATTTGTAATAACTGATCTATTACTGGCTGAGTGTGGGCTATGTCATCTTGCAGTTGAGCCTCTGAGGGAATGATCGGGTTTTTGCCGAATGCAAGGAGATAGGGCGATATGCCAGTGGTGTAATGATCTGAAGCGTTCAGAGCAAATTGGATATTAGGTAAAAATAAATCCCAATTCGTCTGATTTTCATTCACCATCGTCCTTAAACAACCAATAATCGACTGATTTTGGCGTTCTACTTCTCCCTGTGATCGACTTAAATATGGCGAACCATGCACTTGTTTTATTCCCCAAGCTTTGCATTTTTCTCTAAAAGTTTCTCCTATGTAACAGCTGCCATTGTCGCTCCTCAAGATCTTAGGGACACCGACGTATGCTATTACATATTTATGGAATTCAGCTGCTACCCTTTCTGCTGTAATAGCTGGTGTCGGCCATATAAAGCAGAACTTTGAAAAATGATCAGTCACTACCTGGATGTAACAATTATTCCTCTGTGTTCTAGGTAGAGGACCCATTGCATCTATCATCAAAGTTGAAAAAGGTGTGAAAGTCGTTTCTCTGATCTTCATGGGGAGCTTATTCGGATGCTTTACACTTTTAGATTGAAGACACTCATGGCATGATGTAATATGGTCTTTCGTATCTCTAGCCATCGAATTCCAGAAGAATCGGGCCTGGAGTAAAGAGAGTGTCTTTGCATAGCCAACATGTGCATTAATTGAATTACCATGTACATAATTGATCAAGGGGGCCTGTAATGTCTGTGGAATTACCACTTGAAAGGAATTTGCCATCTGAGCTATCTTAGTCCTCTTAGGCAACCTGCAGAGTATGTTATCCTGAATGAAAAACATATCGTGTGTGGTCAGAATTAACCTAGTCAACTCATGATTCTTGGGCAATTGTTTTCCTTCAATGTAACCTGACATTAGTTTACAAAACAAATCATCCCCCTGCGCCAGCTGTAATTTCAGCTTATCAAATGGCAACTCAATCGTATGTTTATTCGCCATTCCATCTCCAGGATTTGGGGTATTTATCCTGTTCCTGGAAGTGTATTTTCCTGGTCTGATTACAGGTCTTGCCTTTGTTTTCCTAGCCTTCTGGATGTTGCTTCCCTTAGACACACAAACTGGGGTAGACATTTTATCCCTACTAATCCCATCTGGCTTGCTAGTCAAGGGTCTTGTATCAACATTTCCTAATTGCTTTGCACGATTTTGAGCTCTCGTTTCCACTGGAGCAATTAGGATTTCCTCTACAGTGTTTATCGCTGGCTCATCGTTATGCAATTTTCCTGGAAGGTCTGGAAACTCAGGAATTTGTGGATCTTCATTATCTAATTCCTGTACCTGTCCTGATGTCTTAAGTATTTTTCTGCTCTTGTAGAGCATGATGGGGTTATTTTCGCAAGGATCCTCCTGTTTATAGTGTTTAGTGGCTTGGATGGGATTGAATGTTACTGATTTCTTCATCTCCACATGTGGGACTGCTGGTATATTTGGATCATATATTCTTCTCGATAAAACATCTGGGATGATGTTCAATTTTCCCTTGATGTATTTGACCGAAAAATCAAATTGTCCAAAGAAATCTAGCCATCTAAACATTCTACCAGTTAGATCCTTTTTAGTGTTAATTGCAGTAAGGGCTGCATGATCGGTAAGAATCGTGAAATGCTTAGACATAACATAATGTCTAAACTTTCCTAGGGCGAATCGGATGCCTGCCAATTCCTTTTCTGTGGCACTGTATTTTTGCTCAGCTGGGGTTAACCCTCTCCCAGCAAAGGCAATTGGTCTCAAATTCCCATTAATATCGGCTTGAGATATGCAGGCCCCTAAACTTTGGTTAGAAGCATCTGAAGCTAAAATAAATTCTTTTGAATAATCTGGATATACCAAAACTGCATCCTCCAGAATTGCATTTCGAATTTTATTAAAAGCACTCTCTGCCGCAGACGTCCATACAAACTTAACCTTTGCCTTGGTCAGCATATATAGGGGCTTCATTATCTGGCTAAAATTAGGAATAAACACCCTATAATAATTAGCCAGCCCAGCAAACGAACGTACTTGTTTCACTGATTTTGGGGTTGGAAACGATCGCAAAGCGTCTAGTTTTGCTGGGTCAGGATGTATCCCATCCTTGTCGACAATGAACCCTAAAAAGGGGACTCTACTGAGACCAAAGGAACACTTTTCCTTTTTAAATTTGATATTTGCCTTATCAAAAGCTGTAAATACATTCTTGATATCCTGCACGTGAGAATCCCATGTAGGTGATGCGATCACCACATCATCTACGTAATAGAATGCATTCGGGACTGCTCTCAACACATGTTCTATTAGAGAATGAAATGCTTTTGGAGAAGTTTTAAGTCCCATTGGCATGACTTTGTACCTATACACTCCTAGAGGCGTATTAAATGCTGTAATAAATCGATTTTCTTCCCTTAAACCCACCTGATGGAAACCAGCAAATGCATCTAAGCGAGAGAAGAATCGACCTTGTGTTTGCCCCACAGCTTCGATAGTGTCGTCGGCGCGTGGAAAAGGTCTTATTTCGTCCTTTACAGAGCGATTTATTTGCCTATAGTCAATCACAAGACGCCAGGCTCTTTTACCGTCTGTTGTCATTGGTTTTTGTACCAAAAAACAAGGTGAACTAAATTCTACAGGATCCACACATTTCTCGATTAAATTTTGCTTTACCTGGTCCTTCAGAATTCCAGCCATAACCTTGGTCATGACTGGGTTCATTCGGTATGGCTGTCTCATTGTGGGACTAAAATCTGGTTTTAAATCAATGCCATGTTCATACTCTGTAGTTAACCCTAGTTTTTTATCCTTACCGACAAAAGAATTTTCATGATCATGCAATAGACTTAGTAACTCCTTTTTCTGTTCAGGATTCAAATCCTCGCCGATCTGAAAATCAACTACCTTATCATTGTTTTCACTCGATTGTGCGACCAATTCATTCAAATTTTCCACCTCTTTGGGGGAATAAAACTCGTTCTCGTGAGCCAACGTATATATACCCAGAATTGTTCCTCTCTCGATAGTTGTGGCTGCCTTGGAGGCATTAAAAATGGTTATAGGAACTTTATTTTCTCCAAATGGCTTAACTAACGCATGTTTAACAAGGAAAGAAACTGGCCTCTGTCGCTGCAAATTCTCAGTCACTCCTATGGAATTTAACATATCTTCATAAGAAGTGATTGCCGCGACAGTGGTGTATTCAGTCCCCGGAGCTATCACAAACCTACGTGCAGCTCTGATAGGAAACACCTGCTGTTTTTGTCCTGATTTGAAGCTAATCTTTGCTCTAAACTTTCGTAAAAAATCAACTCCCAGTATCATGCTTCTGGTTAACGCAGGAAGAACGATAAATCTATGGGTGAATTGTTGGCCTTCTATCATGAAATTTAACTCGATTTTCTTATAACAATGATGTGCTCCTCCATCTGCAACAAATATTTTAATATTACAGCGTGAAACCTTCCCATTGGGTATTTTACTTCGGATTTTCCTGAAAAATGCAGAACTAACACAAGAAATAGTGGCACCTGTATCAACAAGAACTGGCATATTCAAATCTTTTACCTCGATTTCTATGCAACCTTTATCAATTGGAGCAGTGACCGAAACTTTCTCACCTTTATGTTTGGCTTTCCTCAGCTTCAGTACTGCTTGGCAATTGTCGTCGTCCCTGTCTGTGTTGGTGGAAGAAATAATGTTTTTCTTTGTACCAGCAAACTTGCCTATTCTAATTCTGGATATTCTGTCTTTTTCTGCTACCGATTTACTAGGAGAAACACACTCTTGTTTGGGATTGTCCATTGGCTTGCCTAAGTCGTCAACAATTTCATTTATGCTGTGTCGGTCGCCCTCCCAGACACAGCCTATTCGTTTAAATCATCACTCTCTTTGGAGGATGATCTGTGGGGGGTGACGTCTCTCCATTTGTTTTCACCTCCCTTTGGCGATTTCGATCTATGTTTCTTGTCCTTGTTGAAGGAAACCGATTTGTCTTTGCTATTGCTTCTAAAATGCTTTTTGTCCTTTTTATAATACTTTTTCTCATCACCACTTTTCTCCCTGCTGGAGCTTCTGTTGCTAAAATTGCTGTGGCGACTGGACGACCTTTCTCTGCTGCTATCGTAGTAGTCAGAGCTGTCATAATTCTTGTGTTTTGATCTGTATTTCTGAGGCTTTTCTCCCTTCTTTTCCTGGGCTTTCCTAGCCTCCCTATATTTATCAGCTCGAGATCTGTGATATTGCTCTCTCTTACGATCACTATCCTCGCTGTATTTCTTTGTATAATTTTTTTCTTTCTTCGAATACATCATGTGTATTGCTTCCTCCATAGGCATGTGGCTAGGGGCTCTGTCGGAGGCTATCATTCCCTCATGCTTGGCTGCTATTTTTGAGGCCTGATCTAAAGTGGTTGGAAATTCGGAGGCCACTCTTCCAGCCAATTCTGGTCTCAGATTCGTAACATAGAATCTGATCTGGACATGTAAGGGAACATTTGCCTTTGAGAGTAAGGTTAACATATCGTTGTCATAATCTATCACCTTCTCATGCCTGCCCTGCTTTCTATGGGAATAATCCCTCAACACCTCAGCTAAAGGAAGCTCGCTGAATTTAGAAATAAAATCAGTTTTAATTCGATTATATGGCAATGTGTCGCCATATACACCAACTATTTGATTATAGAAGGTCTTAGCCCTCCCCGACAAGTATTGGACCAGAGTGGTAACCATAAGCTGATTATCCTCGCGAATAGGCACTGTAAATGCCTCAAATTCATCAAAGAATTCATTCACAGGTCTCATAGCTGTGGGCTTGTCAAAAACCAAGGGGGGCTTTCTGTATTGCTTGGATAATGCTGCTATCGAAGTGAGGCCAGTAGCCTCTGCTTGCCTTCTCAGAGACACATCCAGAAAAGCAGTCTGATCTAATCTCATCTGCTTTATTTCATCCACCAAATCGTAGAGATGTTGACCATAGGGTGGGGGTGGTGGTCTGTACATCCCTTGTTGTACGTTTGGCAATTGAAAATTTTGTTGCTGTCTGTTAGGGGTCTGGTTCCTAGGATAATTCTGCCTAGGCACCTGTCTGTGAGGGGGTGTATTCCTACCCCTTCCCTGTCTTTGTCGTCCTCTTTGGATCCCCTGATCAATGTTTCTTGGCTGGGGAGCTTGATTCACATTAACGTTGGGATCTGGGACTTGGTATTGCTGTGGCTGATTCACAATATTTTGGGGCTGTTGTGGCACTACATTTTGTGCTTGTTGTTGCACAAAGTTTTGTCCTTGTTGTGCCACATTTTCACCGTATTGCTGATATTGTCCTTGAGGTGGAACATACTGGTAGGGGGTATAGAACTGTTCATGTATACCAGCATTTCCCTCGTCTTGTACGTGCCTGGGAGAAGGCAAACCTCCCTGTCTATTCGCCATATCCCACCAGTTTTGATATGGATCAGGTCTAAGTGGGACTTGTTGCTGTACGTGATGGGGGGTTATCACAGGGGGTCTTGGACCATTTATCACAGGGGGTCTTGGACCATTCACGTTAAACACTGGGGCCTGTGGGAAATTCTTCAGAATAGGCCTCTGTGTCTGTTGCATAAGCTGATTCAAAGTTGGTTTTGCAGGGGTCTGTAAAGGGGTTTGAAAGTTGTCGTTTAAACCAGGGGTCTCGAATGGGTAATATGGCCCTCGATTAGCTTGATCTGCTTGGTTTATCTGATTAGCTGGGTTAATCCTCGGAGAAGGAGGTGTTGGCACCCCAGGGGTTAACACTCTCTCTCTGTGATTATTTATGTCCCTTTCATCAACCTGGTTTTCTTCCACAACATTTCTTTCAATATTATTATCAACATTCAAACCGACCTGAGGCTGATTTTCCTGCAACTCCTCCTGTTGATTCTCCACTGGATTAGCTGCTTCCACAGCTGGCTCAGGCTCCTGCTCTCCCTCTAAGTTAAGGTCCACTCCTTCTTGCTGGTCTTGCTCATCTCCAACGAGCTGCTCCTCCTCGTCTGACACGTCCTCAATGTGTTCCTCGTGCCCAATATTGTTTCCAGCCAACTGCTGTACGTTTCTGTTAATAATTTCGTCAATTAAGTCCACATTTATATCGTTGTTCACCACCTCCTCCTGTTGATTTTGACGAACTGGTGGTGGAGGTAATGGAATTGCTTCTGGATTTAATCTTGCATTTACATTTGGGACATTTTCCATGTCCTGAGGCACTTCGTATGGGTCTTCAACAAATTCCAATTGCCTCGGCTGCTGGTTCAAGATTTTGCCTCTGTTCTCTCGTCTCTGTCCTCTCGTTACTATTGCTTGCGGTAACGCTGCCAAACGCTCAACGGAACGTTTAATCTTGTCGAACAGAGCCAACTCAGGCGTATTCGCAGCCTCTTCCATCGCTCAAAAACATGCTTCAAATTGCAAATAAACTCGCTTTTTGTGAGAAAAAAAAAATCTCTATGTCCAAGATCGAGCGGGTTGTCCGCCAGTGTAATGATCTAATGGAAGAAGTCTAACGAACGTCTGAACTTCATGAGAAGAACGAAGCAACTGATTTAATGGTAACTAATGGTACAGGCTCCTCCAGGAGGGTACATGCATAATAATGAGTGGGCGGAGCCCTTACGTAATATCCATGGCCTAGCATGTATAAGTAGACTTGCACAGTCCTAGCTAGTTAAGTATAATTAGCGATTTAAAGTAATGTGATAATAGGTGATAATTAATAATAATATAAATATAATGAGGTTACACAATGTTACGTAATGTTACATAACAGCCTCTTCTCATTGTGTTTAGAAAAAGACAATATAACTAGGCCTATCCCCGAACCAACTCCTCGCTGTATTCCTTATAGACTCCCGATAGACTCACTGTACAATTTCACTCCCCCCCCCCCCCCAATGTTCAAATTGCTTCCTACATCACTGTCTGCTAAGGCCAAAAAAAAAGAAACCACCTCCCAGGAACTTAAAAAAATGTCTATTTCATAACAATAGGGAACATGGTAACATGGGAAATGTGCTTTTTGAAAGTTTCGGGTTTTGAAAACCCGTTTTCCTGCTATTATACGCTTTTTTTTTTGTCCAAAAAGCAAGATATGATGAAAAGAAATCAGGTAGCCTAGGCCTATGGTAAAAAATAACTTTTTAGGTAGGGTAAGGTTTTTCTAGGTAGGGGGGGGGGGGGGGGGGGGTAAATCGGAAACACACCTATTTTTTGGGGGGCCTAAGGTCATAAGAATCTGATTTTCCAAATTACCGTGCCTCTCTTCTCATCAGGCCAAAGATTTTGTTGATGTTTAAAAAAAACTCCAGCTGCTGCTGCCCTTAGATTTAAATAGGCCCATCGACTCAACTCCACTCGAACTACCGTATATTTGCAAATATGAAATAAACAAATGAAAACTAATCTAACTTTGATAATCACTTCAAATGATTTATGTAAGTCATGGAAATCCGCAATTGCATTTAAAATTGACATCCAGTCAACATAGTGATCTTAGCCACTTTAAGTTTAAGAAATGCGCAGAATTAGCCTAGTCGTTCATTTTCTTAAGCCTCTAGGCCACTCCCATTTTATTCATTAAAAAAACATCTTACATAATTCAACATCTCATTTATATGAGGTTAGGAATCATATTATGAACCTACATGATCTTTCAAATGTAATAATTAGAACAAGCCTGGATACCAAACGTGGTCCTGCAGAGATCTACAGCATTGATTTAATATAGTTCCAGTCACTCCATCCCCTGAAAATGTAGTTGAAAAGTCTCCCACTCGGCGGCAGCACGATATCACCGAAATGGAAATGCCGCAGGTGCTCGACGCACCGTACAACTCTACCCAAAAATCGAAATAAAATCTCAAATGCACCACTAAGTGCACACATAGCCGCCAGTTACAATCCAAGCAAGGCATTTTAACGCCAGTTTCATTGAGGAATGGGTACGGGGAAGGTGGGACAAACTTGTAAACAACCACGTTTCGCCCGTCCCAGATACGAAACTAAAAGAGCTACAAATGAGATTTCCACCAATCAGAACGCGCCAGTGTTTACGTGTTGTTTTTGCGCTCCCGAGTTGGTGCCCCGAAGCCCGACTTCTAACTCCAAACTCACTGTTTTAACGTGTTTAAAATATTTAAAAACTCGACATCGTCCATGATTCGGATAACCTATGTATTCTTCTAAGAGTTGGAGTGCAAACCCTCTTGATTTAGTCAGGAATTATAGTGGAGGTAGTGTGAAAACGGACGACAGCCGAGGTGAGGATTTGAAGTTCAAGTACTTCAAGGCCAGGTTGCTGGCTGGCGTGTATGCATGTTTGTGAGAAGAGTGAGTTCTTTCTGTCAGGATTCTTAAAAAATTAAGGAAAGTACCACCGTTAGCACCGAGTCATTCTGGATTACAAAGCATAGCATCTAAGCTGATATGAATGTATACGGTTGTGCCTATCAAAATGCCCTGAATAAATTTTCTAGGGGCAAAAGGAAGCTTGAATGAAAGGTTGTGGAATGGTGTCGGGGACTCGCACCAACTACTCGGTCTCCCTGGCCCATGCCAAGGTTAGTACTAGCATGGCCACTCGTTATGAGGATGGAGGCCCCGATAGTCAAACTAGGCAACACAGGACTAAGAATTCTTCTATTGTTAATGGAGTACACGCATTTAGGATATCAAAAATGATCTTATGGATTAGCTGGTTGTGTATTTCGTTATGTTCAGCGACGTCGACTTCGAGTTCGACGCTACCGACGACAACAGGTCGACGAGAAGAATGTGGTAGGTACCCCTTGCTGCTTTCGTTGTAGAGATCGAATAATATTTTTAATTTGGAAATGATTTTTAAAATTGTGACATCTTCTAGGATTCTACCGGTGGGATGATATCGATTGGGTATTGCCAGCTTTGTTCAAAACACGTGGTGGTAGTCCCAGGAATTGTTCTTTGTTGAAATGTATGGGACCTGAACAAGGAACTAGGAGAGGGATTGTACTGAAATTTTTATTGGGGGGTTTATCTCCCTTCCCTCGCACGTAGGCGGTCCCAGTTGTCGCGAGTGAGTGAAGGAAAATTGAGATGTGACCCGTACTGAAAGAGTTACGACTGATGTCTAGACTCGATCGTCTAAATTAGACCTTCCTTAGCCCAAATATAGAGTAGCTGTCCATCTCCCATTTTGGGATTCTGAAGTGAAGTAATCTACCAAACTAGAAAGCCCCTTTGCACTGTATGTAAACCAGCATGGTCTTAACTTAAGTTTATATCTGGCAAAGTCTCAAACTTCAGTTATGTTCGTATTCTTAGTTTATTTCAATATGCCATTTATATTTTATATTAAGATATACATATACTTTTCATATCATATGTGTTCATTAATATTTATTTTATTCCACATGATATTAGCATTTGAATACAAAATTCAAGTGTCATGGAGGGACAGAATGAGAATTTTTGCTAAGTTTTAGCAGGGTTCATTCCTACATTTTCAGTTGCTACTTTTTCTTGTCTCTTGTTTAGACGGAGTGTTTAGACTGATATAGGTTTTTCACCAGTTCGCTTTCACTGATATGCTAGTGTTGCCCAATACGCGCTTGGCCCAAGGCAAAATAATCGGACTTATGCTAAGAAGTGTAATTCCGTGAATGACTCAATGAGTATGTGGTGATCGGACTTGTTATGTTACAAGTATCATGCTTTGGTCTCATAAGGGTCAAATCACCAGCACAAGCTCCATTGGAGTCCAATAAACTCGAATAATTACTGGAGAAAACATTTATTTTTGTATGCAAACAAGTTTGCTTTGTTGCTCTTATTCAATGCAGACTATTCTAAAAGATTCCACGATTGAAAAATGTTTTGAAATTTTTAATTGACTTGGTTTATAGGCTTGTATAGTAGGCTGTTTTAATAATCTAAAGAATAAAAGTCACAGGAAAAAGTAATTAGTTTATGTAACAAATCATTTCTCATCGGTGAGTTGATACCGAATACAGCTACTGAAATATTCCCAGAAATTTCAGTCTTCCTACCTATTTATTTCAAACAAATTTATTTAAAATTATTGAAAGAAAAGCGTAAGAGGCCTGCTTGTACATATGCATGGGCCTCCGACCATACACCATGCATGCGGCTAAAGCTGTCCGCGGTTCGACCACGCTGGCATACCGACATTTCATCACTTTTTACTTCAGTTGATTGAGAACTTGTGAGAACCTGTGTCCCAGTAAACATTCCGGCTCTCCAAAATAGTTTATTATTAAAGTTAAAGTTACCTCCCCTGCTTATACCTACCAATTATTTACTTATTTGAATCGTAGCTCTGTAGTCGTAGAATGCTTTTTCTCGGAAGTTGTCATTATTTTTTGTATTTTACTGTTCTGCACTACCAATTTGAATTTGGCTTCAAAAGGATTAATAGTGCAGTATGTTAATGGCTCCTTGATAATATATATGGGACTAATTGGGCTATGTAGGCCTATTACCTTTTTGATACACCTATAATCTATCCAGACTGTGCTATCCTAATATTTTCAATTTCACCGAGGATTTTTTTTTAAGAACATGAAAGAAGAGAGCCAGTAAGTAGTTAGTTGCATTCTGGTGTACACCGAAATTTTTAATTTTCTTTGCATCAAGAACAGTTCAAAATCCGTTAATATCTTTGATGTTTTTAACGGAAATTAACTGGTAATGTAGCTTTAAGTTTTTCAAAAGTTTCTATGTAATAGAACACATTCTTTAGTAGAGTACTCGGTTTACCTCCATGAAATACACATGTATAATTATATGAAAAGCAGGATACTCTTGGTCTAGACTACTATATGAGCGTCTCCTCGATGAAGACAACTTTTAATAATATGATAAAACACATTCATATTTTCCGAATATATTAGTATTTGAGCTCTACAAAATAATATAGACGTTAACTTTTTTTTTTTTTTTTTTTTATTCGCTTACAGGCCAGACATTTAAAACAGACAAAATTCATATGTAAAGACGTAAATGTCCACCATTATTTGTGTTTATTATATGCGCATGCTATATGAAGGGTGCTATAAGTAGGGTGCTATAAAAATAGTCATATAGGACGCGTCCTATATGAATGTAGTTGTCTAAAAATAGCTCTGTTTATATGCTTCGCGGAGCTTTGGCTCTCCGCGAAGCATGTAAACAAACCCCCGCGATCGGTAATCCACCCGTGATTCTGGTACTTTAATTATAGAAATACATAATAAAACCCACACCATTAGATAGAGCATTAAATTCTCTATTGAAAGATATAAGATTTATTAATGTAAGCCAAGATATGAACGTTTTAAGTCAACAATATAAGTAGGCCTAAAAACTGCATGATCGCACAGTGGGCACCGAACATTGTAGGCCTACTAACGGGGCTGTAAGCAGGGCTCTCTGAGACTTCTTTAGTATTTTTTCAGTGATATCTGATGAAATATGATCAAATTTTATGCACATATAATAAATATAGAATGGAACTCACCAGCAATAATCGAAAATTTATAGGACTTGATTCGTCCACATAAGCACTCTGCCTACGGCATCGTGCTTATGTGGACGAATCTCGTCCTATAAATTTTCGATTATTGCCGGCTCGTCCCATTCTCTCTCTTTATTTCTACATTGTATATCATTTTGCTTACAATCATGAAGCTCATTTTAGTTTGAGTCCAGTTTCTCTAGATTTGATTTGATTTTGATTTGAAAATCTTTTATTTATCGACTATGGCACATGTGAAAAAATCCGACAAACGGGTCAACAAGCCTATGCAGTCTAAGTCCAAACCCTCAGATCAGATAAGTATGGTATTTCAGTGATTAGACGCCTACTTCGCTAATCAATTTCCTGGCCTAGAACTCTGCGTTGTAATGGGAATATAATGACATTTTGCGGTCTCAACGGAATTATAATGACACTTTGCGGTTTGAGGCGAGAGACTTTCCCTTCGTTTGAAGGGACTCTCTCATCTTTGGGCCTAGACTGTATGGATTGAATGTATTCTGGGTGTTACCTTGGTAAAGAATTAGAGTTAACTATAAGGAAACTAAACAATAGCACTTTGACTGGGTCGAGTAGAATAGAGAAGGATTCATTTGTACGATCCTTCACTTCTCACTTGACTTTTCACTTGATGATCTTGTTTCCCTTATGGGTCAGATTTTTACAGAAAATGTACAATTGGCAGATCAACATATTTTGTAAATTCTGCTAAATCGGACTGAAAAATCATCAACGCTAGGTATATCTGGGTATATTTGGTATTGCATTGATTCAAACAGTCTGTTTAGTTATGTTGAACTGTATTTTGAACCTGATCTTTGTCTTAAATTTGGGTTATTTGAATGAATTGGTGAAGGTGAATTGTACATTTTTTGAAATTCTGACCCTTATATTGATAGTCATAGACCAGACAATGCTTTCTCACGTCTGAAAAACAAGTGGTCTGTGGGTGGTGGGAGGGGGCTTGAGTTCTTGACCTATAGGAGCTTGTGTTTTATCGCCCTTTACGATGTCAATTTTCTTCATGGGTCGGATCGCCTACAAATTATGACATGTCACTCTACAGATCTTGTAAATTCTGCTAAATTAGATTGAAAAATATTAGGTGTATTAACTATTTGAGTATACTTTGTAATTACGCTGATTTGGGATTTCTGTTTTGTTCTGTTGAGCTGTATCTAATTTTGAGAACAATTTGTGTCTTAAACTTGGGTTATTTGAGGGGATTGGTGAAAAGTGAATGGTACATTTTTGGACGATTTCACTCACATACGGACTTGATATAATGATCGCGCTGCCATAATATGTTCAACTGGCCTTAATCAACCTTGTTTAAAATAGTCTAAGCCTTATATTGCGGCTTTGTGTTCATGCTTACATAAATAGATTATCAACATTTTTTAAACAGTCTAGGTCCAAACTCTCAGATCAGATAAGAATGGTATGTCAGTGATTAGACGCCTACTTCGCTAATCGTTTTTTTGGCTAGTACTCTGCGTTGTAATGGGAATATAATGACATTTTGCGGTCTTAATGGAATTATAATGGTACTTTGCGGTGGGTTTGAGGCGAGAGGCTTTCCCTCCGTTTGAAGGGACTCTCAACTTTGGGCCTAGAATGATAAATGTATGTACTCCGTTACCGTATCTAGTGAAGTATTTTGTGTATATATAATATATGAGTCAGCTCCATACATTAAGTAATTTATGCTAAATTATGCTGAAAAATAGTCAATAGTTGTTTTAAACAAGGGAAAAGTGCTTTTTAACGTTTCCAGGTTTTTATTAGTTTTTTTCTTTGCCATGGTCACAAATTTGCTTAGGTGGGTGGGGGAGGTTTTTCTAGGATGCGGGGAATGCAAATCGATTGCAGTCTAATATTCCAAATAGTCAAACTATCCTAGATACATGATTTTACTAATTTAATTTAGCTATGAAGGAAGCCTTAAACTGGGGTTAAGTTGAAGTGGGGTTTGAATAATCTTAGGTTACTTTGTAGTCTAATTGTTCCTTTTATGACATCTCTCAACAACGTTTATTGATTGTTTTACCAACAACAGGCTTGCTTCAGGCATCGACTAAAAGTTGGTATGAACAGTTATTAATAGACTCTTGAATATTTTAGATACATGTACATGTGTGTTATTGTACATATATCTGGCCAGTACAAGTGAGAAAATTGTGTTAATGAATTGATTTAACAGCCAGTCAATCTACAACATACATAATTATATTGATGATCGTATATATAATATTTGATGATTCGTTGGGGGGAATAGGCCCAAAAGGAAAATACCTGTTACTGTATGTCTAGATTTGCAAGAAGACACAGTCCCCCACTTTTGACTCTAAATTATACCTCCTTGGGTGTAGTTGTGAATGAACTCGAGGAGAAACAAATAAACACATTAATCTAGTTGTGGAGTCTCTCTTGGAAGCGTTTCTGGGTCATCTCGTCGCGCATACATATATGGGTCAGATTTTCAGAAAATGTACAATTGGCAGCTCTACACATTTAGGAACTTCTGCTAAATTAGGCTTAAAAATGATGAATACTGGGTATATCTGAGTATATTTGGTATCGCATTGATTTAAAGTATCAGTTCTGTAATGTTAAACTGCATTTTGAAGCTCATTTTTGTCTTAAATGTGGATTATTTGAGAGGATTGCTGAAGGCGAATTGTACATTTTCTGAAAATCTGACCCATATCATGTATGCTAACATGTTATTCTATGCAGCTGTCGTTGGCTCTACCTGTACCTCGGCTACATTTTTAGTGCTGGTTTCCCCCAATGGATGTTATAATATGATATGGATTATAGTAACCTTTACAACTGACTTTTTCGTTTAAAGAACGGAACACACTTGGGAAATATGTACATATTTATTGTTATTAAATGTATATTTTCATTGCGTATTTTCTTTTTTTTGCTTCTCTTTCTCGTCCCCCTTTCCCCGTCTCTCTCTCTCTCTCTCTCTCTCTCTCTCTCTCTCTCTTTCTGTCTTTCTGTCTCTCCCTCTCCCCTCTCTCTTCTGTTTCTCATGTTGTCTTTCGTTCTGTCTCCCTCACATTCTTTCCCCCCTTCCCTCTCTTCCCTTTCTCTTCTCTCTCTCTCTCTCTCACCCACTCTCTCTTTTTGTCTCTCACTCTCCCCTCTCTCTTCTGTTTCTCATTCTGTCTTTCCTTCTGTCTCCATCTCATTCTCTCCCCCCCTCCCCTCTCTTCCCTTTCTCTTCTCTCTCCCTCTCTCTCTCTCTCACCCACTCTCTCCTTCTGTCTCTCCCTCTCCTTCTCTCTTCTGTTTCTCATTTGGTCTTTCGTTCTGTCTCCATCTCATTCTCTTCCCCCTCCCCTCTCTTCCCTTTCTCTTCTCTCTCTCTCCCTCCCTCTCTCTCTCTCTCTCTCTCTCTCTCTCACCCACTCTCTCTTTTTGTTTCTCCCTCTCCTTCTCTCTTCTGTTTCTCATTTGGTCTTTCGTTCTGTCTCCATCTCATTCTCTTCCCCCTCCCCTCTCTTCCCTTTCTCTTCTTCTACTACTCTCTCTCTGTCTGATGTCTCCTACATATGGGTCAGATTTTCAGAAGATGTACAATTCACCTTCACCAATCCTCTCAAATAACCCACATTTAAGACAAAAATGAGCTTCAAAATGCAGTTTTACATAACAGAACTGATACTTTAAATCAATGCGATCCCAAATATACTCAGATATACCCGATATTCATCATTTTTCAGCCTAATTTAGCACAACTTCCTAAATATGTAGAGCTGCTAATTGTACATTTTCTGAAAATCTGACCCATACATGGACACACCAATGCAATGGTATTAAACACCAGCGCTAGTTCATACTTTATTCAAAGTTGTTGATATAAATAGAGATGAAAGGGTTGAACCGGGATATATGCCTCCTCCCCCATCGCCTGCTACTGCTTGTACTACTGTGGTTGACTCCCTGAACCTATTGACCCTTGAAGACGTTCACAGTAATGTAGCTATTTAGGTATGTGGGTCAGATTCTCGGAAAATGTACAATTGGCAGCTCTACACATTTAGCAAATTCTGCTAAATTAGACCCCAAAAAACGTCAACATTAGGTATATCTGAGTATATTTAGTATTGCTTGATTCAAACAACCTGTTAGGTTATAAATGTTGAACTGTATTTTGAACCTGTTTTTTTTGTCTTAAATGTGGGTTATTTGAGAGGATTGGTGAAGGCGAATTGTACTTATAATGTAATATAACGATACTAATTGTGAATATCAGGCATGGATCTTTTTATATTAAATGATTTGAATCACCATCATAAACCAACGAATGATAATGACATTTGATCTGATTTCGAGTATTTCCAACCAAAACATGACAAGAGTCTTTAAAACAAACAGCATCTGAGTGTCCCAATACAGTCAGGTCCAGACGGCCACATTCCTCGATTCCACCTCCAGCGATAAGCTTAACCACAAGGCTAAGAGTAAGACTAAGGCTAAGAGTGTTAATGACCCCTAAAACTTAGGGGTCCAAAACTGCCTTCTGAACCTGACTGAATACAACAGTTACAGTAACCCTCCACTTAGGGGCTACTCGTTGATCTGGACACCGCAGTTATGGACACTTGAGCGGGCTAGGGTGAAGTTAGAGACTGTCTTTAGCTTTTTAGTATGTGGGTTAGATTTTCAGAAAATGTACAATTCACCTTTCATGTTTATGAAGGTAACAAGAGCGACCTGTCTCATGTGTACATTTCATAAGATCATAACAACAATTGTCATTGTTTTCGGACAGCAATTGGATCAGATTTTCAGAAAATGTACAATTCGCCTTCGCTAATCCTCTCAAATAACCCACATTTAAGACAAAAATGAGCTTCAAAATGCAGTTTAACATAACCGAACTGATATTTTATATCAGTGCGATCCCAAATATACTCAGATATTCCCGATATTCAGCATTTTTCAGCCAAATATAGCAGTTTCCTAAATGTGTGGAGTTGCCAATTGTACATTTTCTGAAAATCTGACCCATGTAGGCCTACAGTAAACCTTTACTTAGGGACGCCTCAGTTGAGACCTAAAAATCGATCTCTATCTGCTCTCGTATTGCGATCCAGTTCCTTGCGCTGTCCTAACTCAAATGAAAGTCTATGCTTGGGTCAAAGGGTCCTGGTGAATTGTGATAAAAGTTGTGATAGGATGAATGATAAGAGTTTCTATGTCATTCGCACAATAACATAGCTATAGACACACTTTCTATTGTTGAATAAGTGCTATGGCCGCCAGTCAAATACATTTGGATCAGATTTTCAGAAAATGTACAATTTGCAGATCACCATGTTTAGTAAATTCTGCTAAATTGGACTGAAAAATCATCAACACTAGGTATATATATATGAGTGTATTTGGTATTGCCTTGATTCAAACAATCTGTTTGGTTATGTTGAACAGTATTTTGAACCTGATTTTTGTCTTAAATGTGGGTTATTTGAGTGAATTGGTGAAGGTGAATTGTACATTTTCTGAAAATCTGACCCATTTACATTGATCGCAAACATCTTGCATTAGCTTACTTGTGTGGGTGGGGTGGGGTTGGGGGGGGGGGGGGGTAGTCTAGGCTCAGAGCCTCTCAGATCAGATAAGAATGGTATGTCAATGATTGGACGCCTACTAAGCTATCATAATGGCTTTCCAGGCCCCGGGGTATGCGACCCAATGGGATTATAATGGCATTTTAATGGCCGTTTGCGGTTTGGAGCGAGGGGGCTTTCCCCCAGTTTGGAGGGACTCTCACAACTCTGAACCAAGACAGGGCTGAAGTAGTGGGAGACACAAGAGATAGGAAGCGGTATGGGAGACAACCATCCTCCCTAGGCAGGCCCTCTATTCCGCAATGAGTTACTCCATACTAGTACATAGAACTGGTTGCGGAGTATAGGGCCTGCCTAGGGAGGATGGGAGACAACGAGAGGGAGAGAGATGGGGAGGTGAACGTTTGGGACTGATCAGGCTAGGGAGGGGGGGGGGGGGTAGTAAAAGAAAGAGGGAGTGGGGATAGATCGCTTGGGAGAAACCGACGACCAGACAGAGGAAGCGAACAGATAGACAGGCCAAGAAAGGCAGGCAAAAGAGACAGACAAAGAGAAAGGCAGACTGACATAGAAACACCACACCTCACATATAAACTAAAGCCCACAGAGAGAAATCTCACCTTTCCTGTCCCCCGTTGTAAGACGACCATCTATAGTTGGAACAAACAAGCCTATAGAGGAGGAGTGATAAATATGCACCCGCGCCAATGTTTTCACCAGTCTTTCATAATCATAACACACATTTCAACCCGATTCATTTCTCCATAACGGGCCCTGCTTGTTTGTGCGCGCCTATAGCTCGCTGCCCTCTAACTAGGGCCTTTTATTACAACTTTTGGTCTCTCTTGGGAATAGACTTGGCTAAACCTGTGTACGAGTATTTATGAAGGAAGTCTTGGGCTTTGAGGAGTGTGGGTAGCCTTGTGGTTAATTTTTTTTAATTTTTAAAAAAAATTATCCCTCTTTTCAGACTGAAGATACATGTCCATATTCTCCTATTAAACAATCGTTTAAGAGAGGGAGGCGCAGGGAAATTAATTCACATAGGATTAATTCCCAGATTTCTAATTTATAGCCCCTTACCGCTTTGACAAATGAATTATTCTCATCGGTAGACTCTAGGCCCAAACCCTCAGATCAGATAAGAATGGTATGTCAGCCTACTTCACTAATTGGCCTCCTCGCTTAAGACTCGGCGTTTTAATGGGAATATAATGTCATTTTGCGGTCTTAATGGAATTATAATGGCACTTTGTGGTTTGAGGCGAGAGGCTTTACCTTCGTTTGAAGGGACTCTACCATCTGTGGACCTAGACTGACTAGGCTGAACTCCAACAGACTTAACCAAACTAAAAGCTGCCTCCACAGCTAATTTCCATCAAAATGGGCATGTGACGTCATATTGCACCAGTCTAGGCTCAGAGTTGAGAGAGTCCCTCCAAACTGAGGGAAAACGTCTTGCTGCAAACCACAAAATATCATAAGAAACCTAATAGGACGCCTACTCCAGGGCCAGAAAAGCCATTAGCGCAGTAGGCGTCCAACCACTGATAGACCTTTCTTATCTCATCTGAGAGCCTCTGAGAATAGCTTGTACAAATGTTTCTTCGTTTTCAATCTTCTCACCTTCCATTCCACCCTACAGTGCTACAAGGATCATAGAAAGTGTTGATTTCGCTGGCAATGCCATCTGGCAAAGAAAGGCAGATCAATGCATTTATTTGATGGCTACTTTTATAGCATAAAGGCCTGTAAGTGCACCTGAATATTTAACCATTTGCCGGCCATGTCTTAAATAAAGTACCTGGCCGCCATTGCATGATAGATCGGCCGTTGAACCCAGTGCTTATATTGACTTGTTGTTGGCGGCAGGTGAAGTGTTTTGTGGTGGTCTCTCACTTATGGGTCAGATTTTCAGGAAATGTACAATTCACCTTCATCAATCCTCCCAAATGATCCAAATTTCAGCCAAAATATAGTTCAAAACACAGTTCAACCTAACCAAACTGATTACTAGAATCAATGCAATGCCAAATATACTCGAATTTACCTAGTATTGACCAAATTGCAGCCTAATTTAGCAGAATTTACTAAATGTGTACAGCTGCCAATTGTACATTTTCTGAAAAGCAAAGATAGGCCTGCGATACAAGCAGCAAGATGTAACAGGTATTGTTTGGTAGATGTGGCCATGGCAGTAGATGTGGGATGGGGGTAGATGAGGGAGGGTGAAGAGATGATAATAGATACTGATCGTGCGAAATTATTCTTTAAAGTTTGTATTCATTTTTGTGTTTTATACAAATTATGGTGAGAAAGGGAAGGAGAGGTGTAGAAAGAGGAGACTAGTAGAAAGAGAAGAGAAGGTGGAGAAAGGGAAGGAGAGTTGTAGAAAGAGAAAGAGAAGGAGAGGTGTAGAAAGAGAAGGAGAGGTGGAGAAAGAAGGAGGTGGAGAAAGAGAAGGAGAGGAGTAAAGAGAGAAAGTGAAGGAGAGGTAGAGAAAGAGAAGGGGAGGTGGAGAAAGAGAAGGAGAGGTGGAGAAAGAGAAGGGGTGGTGTAGAAAGAGAAGGAGAGGTGGAGAAAGAGAAGGAGAGGTGGAGAAAGAGAAGGAGAGGTGGAGAAAGAGAAAGAGAGGTCGAAAGAGAAGGGGGGGAAGAAAGAGAAGGAGAGGTGGAGAAAGAGAAGGGGTGGTGTAGAAAGAGAAGGAGAGGTGGAGAAAGAGAAGGAGAGGTAAAGAGAGAAAGTGAAGGAGAGGTGGAGAAAGAGAAGGAGAGGTAAAGAGAGAAAGTGAAGGAGAGGTGGAGAAAGAGAAGGAGAGGTGGAGAAAGAGAAGGAGAGGTGTAGGAGAAGAGTAAAGAGAGAATGAGAAGGAGAGATGGAGAAAGAAGGAGAGGTAAAGAGAGAAAGAAGGAGAGGTGGAGAAAGAAGGGGAGATGTAGAAAGAGAAGGAGAGATGTAGAAGGAGAAGAGTAAAGAGAGAATGAGAAGGAGAGATGGAGAAAGAGAAGGAGAGGTAAAGAGAGAAAGAGAAGGAGAGGTGGAGAAAGAAGGGGAGATGTAGAAAGAGAAGGGGAGATGTAGAAGGAGAGGAGTAAAGAGAGAAAGTGAAGGAGAGGTGGAGAAAGAAGGAGAGGTGTAGAAAGAGAAGGAGAGGTGGAGAAAGAGAAGGAGAGGTGGAGAAAGAGAAGGAGAGGTGGAGAAAGAGAAGGAGAGGTGTAGAAAGAGAAGGAGAGGTGGAGAAAGAGAAGGAGAGGTGGAGAAAGAGAAGGAGAGGTGGAGAAAGAGAAGGAGAGGTGGAGAAAGAGAAGGAGAGATGTAGAAAGAGAAGGGGAGATGTAGAAAGAGAAGGAGAGGTGGAGAAAGAGAAGGAGAGGTGGAGAAAGAGAAGGAGAGATGTGAAAGAGAAGGAGAGGAGTAGAGAGAGAAGGAGAGCTGGAGAAAGAGAAGGGGAGATGTAGTGAGAGGAGAGGTGTAGAAAGAGAAGGAGAGATGGAGAAAGAGAAGGAGAGGTGGAGAAAGAGAAGAAGGTTTAGAAAGAG
This sequence comes from Sthenelais limicola, assembly GCA_942159475.1. Classification (NCBI taxonomy): domain Eukaryota; kingdom Metazoa; phylum Annelida; class Polychaeta; order Phyllodocida; family Sigalionidae; genus Sthenelais; species Sthenelais limicola. Next base: position 15,402,022 of record OW804096.1, on the reverse strand, counting down.
AAGGAGAGGAGTAGAGAGAGAAAGAGAATGGGAGATGTAGAAAGAGAAGGAGAGGTGTAGAAAGAGAAGGAGAGGTGTAGAAAGAGAAGGAGAGGTGTAGAAAGAGAAGGAGAGATGTAGAAAGAGAATGGGAGATGTAGAAAGAGAAGGAGAGGTGGAGAAAGAGAAGGAGAGGTGGAGAAAGAGAAGGAGAGGTGGAGAAAGAAGGGGAGGTGGAGAAAGAAAAGGAGAGGTGGAGAAAGAGAAGGAGAGGTGGAGAAAGAGAAGGAGAGGTGTAGAAAGAGAAGGGGAGGAGTAGAAAGAGAAGGAGAGGTAAAGAGAGAAAGTGAAGGAGAGTTGTCCAGTGCAGCAGGGAGATGATAATGACTACATGAGCTTGTGTACACCAGACTACTACTATGTCTCGTATGTAGGTCGTGCTGCCTGCTGGCTTGATCACGACTTGTTTATCTGCCTACCTCTAATAATGTCTGTCTCACCTCTCTCTCCCCCACTCTCATTATGTCTGTCTCTCTCATTATCTCTCCCACTCTCATTATCTCTCCCACTCTCATTATGTCTCTCTCTCATTATCTCTCTCCCACTCTCATTATGTCTGTTTCTCTCATTATCTCTCCCACTCTCATTATCTCTACCCCCCCACTCTCATTATGTCTGTCTCACCTCTCCCCCCACTCTCATTATCTCTCCCACTCTCATTATTTCTGTCTCTCACTATCTCTCTCCCACTCTCATTATGTCTGTCTCTCCTCTCTCTCCCCACTCTCATTATTTCTGTCTCTCACCATCTCTCTCCCCCCACTCTCATTATGTCTCTCTCTCATTATCTCTCTCTCTCCCACTCTCATTATGTGTGTCTCTCTCACCATCTCTCTCCCCCCACTCTCATTATGTCTCTCTCTCATTATCTCTCTCTCCCACTCTCATTATGTGTTTCTCTCCTGTCTCTCCCCCCACTCTCATTATGTCTGTCTCTCTCATTATCTCTCCATCTCCCTCTCTGCCTGTCTCTACTTCTCTTCTCGCTTCTCTTGTTATATCTGTCTGTCTCCCTTTCTCATCCTCCCTCCCTTTCTCTCCCATCCCTCTCTTCTCTATCCCATCTTTTTATTGTAAGAAATGAGATGATATGCCCATTTTGCGGGGTTTATGTTTAAGGTGTGTATGAACCTTAAGCTGTTCATAATTATGTCTCGTCCATTCACGTTAGTGTTCCAAGACTCTGTGAGATCACGCATGCGCAGCTCACACGTCAGTCCAAGCGCGTCTGTAAGCCGCGGCTATCACGATTCAACAGGTTGGGTAAGTATTTACCTTTTTTCTCTGGAAAATTTGGGTTTTCATCCTTATTTTTCCATTTGGGGCGTGGATGATCGGTGGAGATCATTCCGACCCCTCTTTTACCGCAACAGTTACCTTATGGGTCGAGTTATAACTGTTTGATTTATTTATCTCGCTTCAGAATTCATGCCGGGCAGGAAGACCCGCAATAGTCAGGCTTCGCTTGAAGTTCAAGAGAATCTGTACGCGAAAATTCTTCCGGGTAGGAGAAGAGCCCCTTCCACGAAGATTAAGAAATTGGCATCTAAAATGGGGGATGACCAACAGAATGGTGTGAAACCTAAGGAGAAAATTGCCGAGGCTGCGGCGACTGACAAAATGGCGGAGCCAACCGACACGACGTTGCAACGTCAGGGCCCGTTGGCGGGAGCCGGACGTGGCGCGGCTCGCGATGTCTCAAACAACCTGCTACAGTCAGTAAATGCGATGCAGATGCAGCTACAACAAATGCAACAAAGTCAGAACTTTAATTTTCAAAACCAGAATTTTGGTCAGAATGGGGGTTTTGGCCCGAGGATGCCTTTCCCTAATCAGTATGGGTCGCAGTGGGGTTACCAACCACGTGACTTCTGCACTCAGAGTTGGAGAGAGCCCGAAGGCGAGGAGCCCGTTCGGAAGCGCACGAGGCAAGCCGTTCACGATGTGTCAGATCTTGACGAGGATGAAGAGGGCTATTATGATGATGCAGAGTATGATGATTCAGATTTCTGTGAAAAGGAGAATACCAAATCTTTGTTGGATTTAGGTAGACAATTAGCTGGACCTTCCGGTCCCGGCACGGTACTCCCGGGCGATAATGGGGGAGTTTCGTCAGCACTGGAAAAGGAGACCAGGCGTCAACTCGAGGAGAAAGAAGACGAGAAGGTGGGTCCTCCAGTTTCGGAGACTTGCCTCCTCATGCTCGAGCAATACATCCCTAACCCTTGCAGGGCCAAAGTGGAGGAAATTTTGGCTGAGTTTCCCCGCCCGGAAAATGCGGAAAAGTTGAGAGTTCCGAGGATTGATGATTCGGTGTTTGGGGTAATCTCGCAGATCTCCAAAGACAGGGACAAGAGGTTCAAATATATGCAGAAGGCTATTCACGCCCTCATCGCTATGAATGCCAAGCTGTACGCCGAGTTATCTAAACACCCTGAGTTGTTGGAAACTGGTCTAGAGACCCAAAAGGCCATAAGAGTGCTGGGATTCCTGTCTCATGAGACAAATTCCAGACGGAAGGAATCACTCAAGTTCAATATTGATAAGAAGTATGTGAACATCTTCTCTCACAAGACCCCGTCCACACCAGAATGGTTGATGGGTGGAAACCTGAAGGATATGCTAGATGATAGCGACACAGCGTTCAAAGTCAAGAGGAGACTGGAACGTTCGCAACCAAGGGGCCGAGGCAGAGGCCGTGGTAGGGGCCGAGGTGGCACTAACGCGGGGCATCAGCAGAATCAGCTATGGCAACAGCACATGTTCCAGATGCAACAACAACAACCCTTCGGTTTCCCCAATAATCAACAGTGGCAACAGCCACAGGGCCAGTATCAGGGCCAGCAACAACAACAACAACAAGCGTTCAAACCTAGGGCCGCGAGTACCCAGAACTATCAACCCCGCCAACAGCAGAATTTTCAGCGGGGGGGGGGGCACCAAGAAGTAAATCTGGTAAGTCCCCCTATGTTTTGTCTTAAACCTTTTAGAGCTGGGAATGTTGCTTTTCACTTGCATGAATGGATGTCAATTACTTCTGACCCGTGGGTATTAGACTTGGTACAGGGGGCTAGCATCCCTTTTGACATTATTCCTTGGCAATCCACTCCTCCCCCTCCGTTTAATTCGTCGGGGAACAGCATTAAAGTTCTGGGAGAAGAAATAGCGAAGTTAGAGTTAAAAGGAGTGATTGAGAGAACCGGAGAATCTTTAGATCAATTCTTGTCGAATGTCTTCCTTCGTCCAAAACCGAACAACAAGTTCAGGCTCATCATTGACCTTTCGGAGTTAAACGTCCTAGTTCATTACGAACATTTCAAAATGTTTAGCTTACAAGCAGCAATCGATTTAATGGTTCCGGGAGCTTTCCTAGCTAGCATAGACTTGAGCGATGCGTATTTTACAGTAGCGGTGAGACAAGAATTTAGAAAATTCTTACGCTTTAGATGGGGCGGAGTGACTTTTCAATTTACGTGTTTACCTATGGGTCTGGCCTGTGCGCCGAGGTTTTTTACCAAACTTCTCCACCCGGTGTTCTCGGTACTGAGACAAGAAGGAGCAAATTGTTTCCCCTACATCGATGATTCGATAACTATGGAACTGTCGTTTGAACAATGTAGGATTTCTACTCTGAAGTTAGCCAACTTACTTGACAGACTGGGATTCTTTATTCAGCCAGAAAAATCGGTGTTTACCCCTTCCACCAAGTTAGTGTTTTTGGGTTTCTGGTTAGACACAATAGCCATGACAGTTACCCTGACAGATGAGAAAAGACAGAAAATGATTAAAGCTTGTAATGACATCATCATCAAGGAGTGTGTTTCAATCAAAGAGATAGCGGGAGTCATAGGACTCATGATCGCTTACTCGGTAGCGGCGGACTATGGAGGGAACCATATAAAGGAATTAGAATGTGACAAAATCGATGCACTTAGAAGAGAAAGAGGGAACTTTTCAGCGCTTATGACCCCGTCCAAATCAGGTTGGGAAAATATTTTCTGGTGGGTGAACAATGTAAACTCTACGTTTAGACTAGTAAGGGATATCGACCCGGACCTGACTCTCTATACTGACGCCTCAAATTTGGGGTGGGGCGCGGTGTTGAACGATCAGAAAGCTAATGGAAGATGGGGTGAGGAAGAGTTTCAGTGGCATATCAATGTGAAAGAACTAGCAGCAGTGTGGTTGGGTCTTCTCAGTTTATGCAAAGTACAGAATTCGTGTATCAGAGTCATGTCGGACAATACGGTGACTGTTACCTATATCAACAAGTTAGGTGGAGTAAAGTCTAGACCCTGTCAAAGTGTCGCGAAAGAAATTTGGAATTGGGCTGAGAAACATTCGAATTGGTTGGTAGCTTCACACATACCTGGGAAACTGAACGTATCTGCGGATTTTGAGTCGAGGAACTTCTCAGACAATGTAGAATGGGAGCTAAGTAAGGAGATCTTCGATCGAATTTGTGCAGAGTGGGGTGTGCCGTCTTTCGACATGTTCGCTTCACGAGTAAATAACAAAACTGACAGATATTGTAGTTGGGGCCCGGACCCGGGGGCCGAAATGGTTGATGCATTTACCTTTGCCTGGAATGCTAATGAATTCTTCTATATTTTTCCACCTTTTAGTTTGGTAGCCAGGGCCTGGCAGAAAATCAAGAGGGAGAACGTGAGAGCTATTCTCGTAGCCCCCAAGTGGCCAGGCCAGAGCTGGTTTGCTCTAGTAACATCAACAGCAAAGCAGGTGCTATACATCGAAGGAAAGGAGGGGAATCTCTGTCACAGGGACCAAGAAAAGAACTCAGATCATCTTACGCGGATCCCCCTAATAGCCTGCCTCTATTAACCCGTAACCTTTTGAAGGAAGGCTACTCTTTGGAAACTGCCCATCTGATCCAACTAGGTAGGAGGCCTAACACCAGGAAGGCTTATGATATTTACATCCGTAGGTGGATGGAATACTGCGTTTCAAATGACTTTGATATGTACAATCCGTCTATGAGAAATTATACTGATTTTTTGAGAATTCTGAGCGAAACAGGAATCGCTCATGGCACGTTGGGCATAGCTCGTTCAGCGATTGCTTCAGTAGCCCCTACCACCAAAGGGCTCACTATTGGTGAAGAAAGGAATGTTGGACTTTTGGTCCGTGCTGTTTACTACAAGAATCCTCCCAAACCTCGTTATGATTCTATGTGGGACGTTAATCTGGTCCTTGACCTATTTAGAAGTTGGGGTGCCAATGCTAAACTTTCACTTATGCACCTGTCGTTTAAAATTACTGTTATCTTCTTGCTCACCTCCGCACAGAGGGGTCAAACTGTTTGGAGACTTCCAGTTTCCGGAATTGAAATTCGTTCTGACTGTTTGAGAATTTATATGAAACATTTACTGAAACATAACCGGGTTGGTGACCCTTTGGATATTATAAATTTACCACGTTTCAATGAAGATTTATTAGTTTGCCCTGTGGCTTGCATGGAAGAGTATTTAGATCGCACTGAGGGGATCAGAGATGGTCAAGATCAGCTGCTACTGAGCTACATCTGGCCACACAAAGAAGTTTCTAGATCCACGGTGTCCAACTGGACGAAAAAGACGCTGGAACTGGCAGGTATTAGTACGGAAAAGTACAAAGGGCACAGCACGAGAGGCGCTGTCACATCCAAGGCTTTGGCACTAGGGCTAAACATGAACATTTTAATCAAGCAGGCTTCTTGGCGGAACTCACGTACGTTCGCCAAATATTATCTCAAAAAGATTGATGATCCGAAGAAGTCAGTGACACATACCATCTTGAAAGATAGGCGTACGAAGAAAAAGAAAGTCAGAGAGAAGAAGAAGTGAGGTATGTTAATACCGTGTACTTTATGAAGTTTTGCTTAAAGTTGAGTTGAGTTTGGCTCAAGGTTGAATTTAAGTTAAGTAGTTCGGGAGTAAAATTATGTCTCGAGTCTATATTATTATTATCATATTTGGGGGAAATTCTTTCCCCTAAGTCCTTTGTTTACAAAGGCAACCTGTGGAAATAACAGTCTCCCTCTGGAGAAGTTTTCATTCATACAGAGGGTTTCCTGTACTTCGGGTTTCCTAGTGAAGCTACGAAGTCTCACAGAGTCTTGGAACACTAACGTGAATGGACGAGACATAATTTTACAGTTAACTGATACTTACTTGTAAGTTGAGGTTTAAAGCTGGAATTATGTCGAGGACATTCACGGTGTGTTCAGATTATGTGCCCTCCCTCCGGCCCCTCTGCCTATTGGGCAGAGCTGGGTTATGGGGAAGTGGCAGTTAACTTGTTTAAGTTTCTAAATAAGGTTGTCATATCTTGTTATGTCTCGTCCATATTCTGGATGGGATTTGTTGTTATTTTCACTAGGAAACCCTCGTCGTTTTAACTTTAAAACCTGACGTGTGAGCTGCGCATGCGTGATCTCACATAATCTGAACACACCGTGAATGTCCTCGACATAATTCCAGCTTTAAACCTCAACTTACAAGTAAGTATCAGTTAACTGTAAAAATGTAAACAATGCGACTAAACTATAATGTTAACTGTTAACTGTATTGCTATCATATTTTTCATCATATAAGCACAAATTATGCTATGTCGAATATATATAATGTTCTCACCTCTATGAAAATGATATCAACTAACGCATGACGAAAGAGTAGATCTAGATTATTAAGCTAAACCGGATTAACTGGAAGATCTATTTCTCATAGAAGGTTTTAAAAAGATCCTATTTCCAGGAAATGTATTTATTTGAAATTGGAAATAAAACCATGACATATTACACACATGGGTTGAAATATGGTATTCATCAACAATCTATATATCATGGCACTTGTTTACACGTGATTGAATTAGGCAACAGTCTAGGCCCAAACTTGAGAGAGTCCCTTCAAACGAAGGGAAAGCATCTCGCCTCAAACCGCAAAGTGCCATTATAATTCCATTAAGACCGCAAAATATCATAACGCCAAGTCCCAGGCCAGGAAACCTATTAGCGAAATAGGCTGACATACCATTCTTATCTGATCTGAGGGTTTGAACCTAGAGTGGTAAATAAATGTGTATATTATAGCTGTTGTATTGACATGTAGTGTACATGGAACCTGTTCTATAATAAGATGAGGTGGAGGTTGACAGACAGGTATGGTGGATATCATGTATATTTGTATTACAAGGTAGTAGAGAGGTATGGTGGATATACATTGTATTACACATCTATATATAATGATGGTGGGATTTTACACTATTTACTGAACTTGAAAACCTAGTTGACTTGTTGATGGCCTTTTTCGTGGAAGAACGATGGATTCGTGGATTTGGGAATTGTTGTTTTATTTATGCCCAATGTTTGGGATATTTTAGTAATCAATGTATATATAATGAGTTGTGGGCGGTACTATTGTGCGAAGTTGGGACACAACAAGTGGGTCAGATTTTCAGAAAATGTACAATTCATCTTCACCAATCCTCTCAAAAACCAAATTTCAGACGAAAATAATGTTCAAAATACAGTTCAACCTGACCAAACAGATTGCTAGAATCAATGCAATGCCGAATATACTCGAATTTACCTAGTATTGACCAAATTGCAGCCTAATTTAGCAGAATTTACTAAATGTGTAGATCTGCTAATTGTACATTTTCTGAAAATCTGACCCAAGTATTGTGTGACAGGCGTGTCAACAGGGTACTTGGGGGAGGGGGGAGCTATGGTGGAGGAAGAGCAGAAAGTGGAGGGGGAGGGGGAGGAATATGTGTTGGGGCAGGAGGAGGGGGGAGAAGGGGAGCAGGGGGAACAGGATGGGGTGGATAGGAGTTGGAGTAAAGGGTGGAGGAGAAGGAACAGGAGGTAGATGAATAGGAGCAGGAGGGGGAACAGGAGAAGAAGGGGGAGCAGGAGCAGGAGGGGAATAGGAACAGGAGGGGGAATAGGAGCAGGAGGGGAATAGGAGCAAGACGGGGAACAGGAACAGGAGGGGGAATAGGAACAGGAGGGGGAATAAGAACAGGAAGGGGAATAGGAACAGACACAGGAGGGGGAATAGGAACCGGAGGGGGAATAGGAGCAGGAGGGGGAATAGGAACAGGAGGGGGAACAGGAACAGGAGGGGGAATAGGAACAGGAGGGGGAATAGGAACAGGAGGGGGAATAGGAGCAGGAGGGGGAATAGGAGCAGGAGGGGGAATAGGAACAGGAGGGGGGAATAGGAACAGGAGGGGGAATAGGAACAGGAGGGGGAATAGGAACAGGAGGGGGAACAGGTACAGGAGGGGGAATAGGAACAGGAGGGGGAACAGGAGCAGGAGGGGGAACAGGAGCAGGAGGGGGAACAGGAACAGGAGGGGAATAGGAACAAGAGGGGGAACAGGAGCAGGAGGGGGAACAGGAACAGGAGGGGGAATAGGAGCAGGAGGGGGAACAGGAGCAGGAGGGGGAATAGGAACAGGAGGGGGAATAGGAGCAGGAGGGGGAGCAGGAGGGGGAATAGGAACAGGAGGGGGAATAGGAACAGGAGGGGGAACAGGAACAGGAGGGGGAATAGGAACAGGAGGGGGAATAGGAACAGGAGGGAGAGCAGGAGCAGGAGAGGAAACAGGAGCAGGAGAGGAAACAGGAGCAGGAAGAGGGGAGGGAACAGGAGATGGGGGGGGGGGGGGGTAGGCATTGGAGCAGGAGCAGGGGCTGAGAAGATGATGGAGAAGGAGGTGGAGGGGCGATGAGAAGAGAAGAATGGACATATGCAGACGCGAAGAAGAGAAGGAAGAAGAGGAAGAGGAGGAGAAAGGAGGCTGTGAGCCTAGACTGGATGTGGAATGGTGTAGCGAAATGAACGAAGCGGAGGACGAGGACGAGTAGGCTGAGGAGACGGAATAGCAAAAAGGGAGATGATATAGAAAACTAACGGCTGGCCAATGACGAGAAAAACTGGAGCCAACTCAGCAATGAAAACCGTCACTCACTGACTCAGTCGGGCAAATGTTGGGTTGTTTTTTTTCTGTGATATTTTTTGTGCTGAAGAATGTACGCGGTATGTAGAATTTCCTTCTGTTTTTTCAGCGAACCTCCGCCCAAGATTTTTTTTCTTTCCTTGTGTGGTGTATTTATTGGAAACCGGACTCCTGTCCACATAATATTACATGTATTTGGATACGGCCAACTTCGTTTTTGTTTCCCTATTTTTCCAATAACAAATGATTTTCTTTTTCGATTATTTTTGTTTTTGTTCAGTGGTTTCTTCCTCTTTGATTGTCTCCCGTCAAATGTTGATTATCTGTACACTCTGTTTGAGACCTACTTAGAGTAAACATCAAAGCAACCCAATGGTAACCCTACGGTGAACTGCTCCAAGTAGATCTCAAATAGAGTGTATGGGCCTGTCTCTTCATTCCTCTCTCTCTCTCTCTCTCTCTCTCTCTCTCTCTCTCTCTCTCTCTCTCTCTCTCTCTCTCTCTCTCTCTTCCCCCCCCCCCCCCCCCCCTTTCT
>OW804096.1:15370784-15392284 GCA_942159475.1 Sthenelais limicola | reverse complement strand
TGGTTTTGTATTTTTCAGTGTGTGGCGACATAGACATCAGAAACCGAGTCAACTTCAGCAAACTGGAAAACTGCACCGTCATCGAGGGCTTCCTCCAGATCCTCCTCATAGACTACGCAGACCCAAGCGAATACGAGAAACTCAGCTTCCCTAAACTGCTCGAAATCACGGACTACCTCTTGCTCTACCGGGTATACGGCTTGCGAACACTTGCCCATATCTTCCCCAACTTGTCTGTAATCCGGGGACAAAAGTTGTTCTTCAATTATGCAGTTGTTGCATTTGAAATGCCCGATTTGGAAGAATTGGGCCTTCCTGGTTTGACTCACATCGTCAGGGGCGCAGTTCGCCTGGAAAAGAACGCCAATTTGTGTTATATTAATACAATAGATTGGTCTAAGATTGCCAAGGCAGTGACACATAAAGATCACTTTATCTCGCAGAACAAGGATATTGACGAGTGCGTGAATGTGTGTCCTGCCAGGGATACTAACAGGGACCTCAAGACGAAGTGTCCGGAAATTAGGGCCCAAGGAAGTACCAAGAACCAGAGCCTGTGCTGGACGACAAGCAAATGCCAGAAAAGTGAGTAAATTTTGCTCTTTTCTTTTAATTTCTCTTTTATCCCTGTCCAGATCAGGCACATCTATAGTAGAAATTGGGATAATGATCACACACACGAAGAGGCTCTCTTGTCTTCTTGGAAGTTAGGAGCTAAGGTGAAGGTATAGGCATATGGCCATTGATAATTAAAATCTTAGGTACATTAATATATTACGACACAATGAGATATAACATTTTGGTCACAGAGGATGGACAAATATTTGAGTAAAAACCCCAGAACAAAATTGTGCTGTTTTTGTTCGTTGTTTCCCTCTTCCTGCGCACCTCCACTGCGCATGTTTTTAAAAGTTAAAGCTGCAGCACTCTCAGTAAACATCGGTCAAAAACTAAAGGTGTTTTGCGATTTATTCCGTTCTTTTCAAACACATCTAAAAGTCATTCAATCAAAAGTCTGCAGCATTTTCTTTTGGTGTTTATGCTTCAGGAGGTTTTGGTACAGGTTTGGATACAGGTGTGGGTGGCAACAACAACCCTATACTTAAACTTTGCTACTAATGTCAATATTCAGGGTCGAAGTGCACGAAGTATGTCATATGATTAATTTGCTGCTAATTCAACTAATACGACTACACATATTCATATGCATGTTTTTTTGTTTTTTTTAAAATTTTATTGGACAAAGTTTCATTCAATGATAATTCTCATTCGCCAATTTCAAAACAAAAGCATTTAAATTACTATTTCTAACTCATAACTTTTCATAATACTTTGATAATCATTAGGACCTTAGTTGGTCGTACAGTCATTATTATTACCATTTTAACTTGATTAATCACACTATCTATAAAATATTGATATAATGTTGAATAGATAAAACAAACCTCTGGTTCGTACCTTCTTCAATTCAATTCAAAATAATACTTATTCGGGGGATGTACCAATAGGAGCCATACATCCAGACAAATATGTTCTTTGACTATAGGAAAAAGACAAATTAAAACTTTTACTATAGGCTAGACGTCGTAATATGATATTTTTATTGCACCTTCAGTCCAGTCAGGTTCAGAAGGCAGTTTTGGTCCCCTAAGTCTTAGGGGGTCATTAACACTTTTAGCCTTAGTCTTAGCCTTGTGGTTAAGCTTATCGCTGGATGTGGAATCGAGGAATGTGGGTGTCTGGACCTGACTAGGTCCAAACCCTCAGATCAGATACAAATGGTATGTCACTGATTGGACGCCTACTGCGCTAATGGGTTTCACCGCCCAGGACTAGGCTTCCTAATGAGATTATAATGATATTTTGCCTAAATGGAATTATAATGGCACTTTGCGGGAGACTTTCCCTCAGTTTGAAGGGACTCTCTCAACGTTGGGCCTAGACTGCCTTTATGATTGCACCCTTCATACAGTATAGGCGTGTAGGTATTAAAGGTAAAAACTGACGGACAAGGTGTTGGCAGGCCATTTCTCTCCAACATGTTTGTGTAAAGAAAATGTATTGTGTCAGACCTTGATGTGAGTGACCTTGTCGTTCCGCCAACGCCTTGTATTATTCCATATAGACTTATAGTGTTAGCGCTGCATTTCTGGCTTAAAGATGCATTCCCCGCTAAATCCAACACTCACATATTTTCTCGATTTTTGATACGGCCAAAAAAAAAATAGGTGTCTTTCCGATTTACCCCCCTACCTAGAAAAACCTTACCCTACTTAAAAAATTTTGCCATACCAGATTTTTAAAAAATCATAGCTTACTTTTTGGGGATTTTTTGACAAAAAAGCTTATAAAAGTAGGAAAACGGGTTCTCCTAACCCGGAACTGTCAAAAAGCACATTTCCCATTTTTTTAGTTCCTGGAAGGTGGTTTCCCCCCCCCCCCCCCCCCCCAAAAAAAAAAGTTACCACCCCTCCCTACCTAGTTTTCAGCCAGATAAATCGGAAACACACCTATTTTTTTTTGCCTACCCAAATGATGTAGAAATGAAGATATTTAAGTGATATTTCCCTGAATTTCTTGAATTTTCCGTTTCATAGCCTTTAGTTTAATCTCAAATCTTTTAATGATTTTGTGGGGTTTTTGCGCGTCTACAGTGGCAATTTGGGGCAAATATGAACTACACTCTATTTGAGATCTACTTGGAGCGGTTTGCCATAGGGTTATCATTGGGTCGCTTTGATGTTTACTCTAAGTAGGTCTCAAACAGAGTGTAAAGTGTAATTTGTTGAGCCCTTCATGAACCCATCTAGCCAGGGATGCAACATTATCCTATCAGGTCTATTACAGTTTAGGCTCAGAGCCTTTCAGATCCCTTCAAACTCAGGAAAACTAACTGCTGAATCTCATTTGAAAAGCTGTGAGCCTAGCATAACTTTACACCATCTTGCTGACCTTTTCAGTCTAGGCCCAAATTGAGAAAGTCCCTTCAAACAAAGGGAAAGCCTCTCGCCTCAGACCGCAAAGTGTTATTATAATTCCATTAAGACCATAAAATGTTGTTAAATTCCCATTAAAACGCCGAGTTCAAGGCCAGGAAACGGATTAGCGAAGTATGCAAATTATTCTTAGCACAGCTGACTCAACTATAATCTATAAGAGATAGAACAAATATCTAGATGTTGTTACATTGTCAAGGGATTTTATTTGTTTTAAAAATAAATGAATTATAAGCACAAGAATGAATCAAGGGAAGAAAACAGTTCAAATGAAAAGGTACACAGTAATCAAATACGATCTCATCAGAGAAAACCTCACACCGGGGATGACAGACAATAAAACATTCAATTAATCTAAAAAAGAAATATTCCAAAATAATATACAGTGGTTGTATAATAGTCCTTATACCAGCACAAGGTCAAACAAGGCTTTAATCTAGGTATGCCGTATGTTAATAATGCCACAAACACAGCTCGCTGTAAGACAGTGCTTATAGTAGTGCCTGGGGAATAACTAGAGCCTTCAAGTGAGGATGACCTGACCTTGACCTGACCTTGGCAGGCGGTGAATTGTCGTCTGCTTTCTTGGAAGGATCATTGATTGATTGATTATTGTTTATTATCAGCCAAGTACATAATAATAACATATAATAATGACAAGTCTGGAGATATATTAATTATTGGTAATTAGAAATATGGGTAGTGGAAAGAATAAGAAGATGAAACACAAGCACACTCTAGGCCCAAACCCTCAGATCAGATTAGAATGGTATGTCAGCCTACTTCGCTAATCGGTATCCTGGCCTAGAACTCAGCGTTTTAATGGGAACATAACGATATTTTGCAGTCTTAATGGAATTATAATGGCAATTTGCGGTTTGAGGCGAGAGGCTTTCCCTTCGCTGGAAGGGACTTTCGCAACTTTGGGCCTATAGACTGCACTCTAGGTCCAAACCCTCAAATCAGATAAGAATGGTATGTCAGCCTACTTTGCTAATCGTTCTCCTTGCCTAAGACGCAGTGTTAATGGAACTATAATGGCACTTAGCGGTTTGAGGGGGGAGGCTTTCCCTTTGTTTGAAGGGACTCTCTCAACTTTGGGCTGAGACTGCATCCGACAATTGTGAATTCGCTTTTTACAAACACCCAAATGTGACCAATTCTGTCCCTCAGTTATTTTCTGATTCAAAGTCTATCTTCTCTATCTATTTCCTGGGTATGATCATAAACTGCCTCCCTCTCAGCTCTCCCGCCCTTGATATAACCATCTTAAAGTGATAGTTAGTTAGATAGATAGATAAATGAGTAGTCATAGAATCGTGTGAAACTTTGTCAGTGTAATCATATATGATAGGTATAGCAATATCTGAAGTATTGAGTATCAGCATTGCGTTTTCATTCAATGATTAGTGAATATGTGTAATGAATGGGTCAGAACCTAAACCCATGTCAAATCCATGAGGAAATGGCTTGGAGACCAGGAGGTACTGCCAGATTTAGCCCTGGGTGGCAGTAATGGAACTAATGCCCTTTGTACTGATCAGTGCCGACCTGGGGGTTACATAATTCCAGATGTCATCCCAACTGACAGTTTGAATAATGGATTGGAAAGCAAAAACGATTTTGCTCTCTATTTTACCACATATCTGATATAATATGAATGTTAGAGTTTTGATATCCACAGGAGTTATTTAGGAGGGTAAGGTGAACCAAATACTAGTAGAATACAAAGTAGAAATTCCGTTACTCGATAATCTAGCCCTCAACAGTGAGAAGTGTCACTTTAAATGTGTTGATTAGGGCGTAAAGCAACCAATCTCACTCACTCTATCTTCCATATTAAAGATTGATTCTGTACATGCACTGTTTAACCATCCACAGGGACAAACTAAGTAAACTTGGTATGACATGTTGCATTGCTTTCCACTCATCTCCAAATAACCTTTCATCTAGGAGAGTATCGTGGCCCCAGATAGCTGATAGGTCTATTGTCACAATTTGATGGGAATGAGTAGAAGTCTTGGGCTATTTACGTTCATAAATATGGAATGTTTTTGTACGTTGACATTGCCCACCATCCCGCCGACTGTCCCGCCCTCCTCCCGTGGCTAGTGCGTTTAAAATTGTTTCGTTTTTGTGTTAAATTTGTGCGGGAATCATCGCCAATATGCGATGGTTCCCGCACCTATGTGTGGTGGAATCCCCGCTGCTATGACGTCATTACATGGGCCTCGTTCTGGAGAGGGTTCCTCTGGGGAATCCCCGTGACTATGACGTCATTACCCGGGCCTCGTGTTAGACGAAGCTCAACGATAGTCAAGCCACCGATGTCGGATTTCGAATCTTATGCATAGGCATAGGCGTAAGCATGTAATGCTGGAACTGCGTAATTACATGAGTAAGAGCTTAAAATTTTGGGTGAAATGTCTCTTATAATCAATAAGCTTGAGACTGGGACAGGTTTGAAGTGTGTGTACATATGGGAACGTAGGGATTTTTGGAAATTATTTGCAGATTTCCCCAATAGTGTTGGCCCAATGAGCTTGGGTCGAATTGCCGAGCTGAGGTGTTTTATGCATGGCATGGCCACTTGGCGACTTCTCGTCAAGGTCATATTTTAGTTTGGGGACCAGTAGGAAGAGAGACGGAGGGACCAGCTGTTGCCTTAGCAACAGACGGCGGCCATATTTAGAGTGGATTCTATCTCATTATTATCCTTTATGTGGCTAATCCATATCTAGGCTTTATTGTAAGTCTGTTACGTCTAGTCTTTTTAGGGCGTGTATTTTAGGATAAAAAAGGACTAATGTATAGTTTGTGTCTAGGTTGTTAGTGTATTTTAAACTAACAAAGGACCATAGTATACACATGTCAGTGTGGTTACTTTATTGCCTCAACTTGACTGAACTTAGGGGTCAGATTTAAAAAAAATGTACAATTGGCAGCTCTACAAATTTAGGAAATTCTCCTAAATTAGGCTGAAAAATGATGAATACCGGGTATATCTGAGTTTATTTGGTATCGTATTGATTTAAAGTATCAGTTCTGTTATGTTAAACTGAATTTTAAATGTCCTTTTTGTCTTAAATCTTGGTTATTTGAGAGGATTGGTGAAGGCGAATTGTACATTTTCTGAAAATCTGACCCACAGACACTCATCCGCCTATATGGCTATACATATCTTTGTATGTTGTATGCATGCATAGTTTATTTTGGATAATTTAAGGAAAATTACAAACAATTTTACAAACAAATGTTGCTTAAATTATCCTTCTTACATGTATTCCCTGTAACCCCTCGAGTTGCCTCGAAAAAATCCTAATTTTATTTCAACTTACTACCTAACGGGTAAGTCTCTCAAAATTCTAAAATTGTTTCCCAACGCGCAAACATCTTTTCATATCTGGGTCAGATTTTCAGAAAATGTACAATTCCTCTTCACCTATTCTCTCAAATAAGCCCAAATTTAAGAAAAAATCAGGTTCAAAATACTGTTCAACATAACCAAACAGATTGTTTGAATCAAGGCAATACCAAATATACCCATATATACCTAGTGTTGACGATTTTTCAGTCCAATTTAGCAGAATTTACAAAATATGTTGATCTGCCAATTGTACATTTTCTGAAATTCTGACCCATCTATCTGTCCTGATGGCTGCTAAGCATACAGTGCTTTATCATTCAGGGGTTTTCTAATTTCTCTGAGGGTCTTAATGAAACAAATCTGGCCATCATAAAGTAGCCTCTTCTCAGTCGAGGCCCAAACCCTTAGATCAGATCAGAATGTTATCTCAGTGATTGGATCCCTACTTCGCCAATCGGTTTCCTGGCTTAGAACGAGGCGTTCTTATTAGATTTTAATGTCAATTTGCCATCTTAATGAAATTATAATGGCACATTGCGGTTTGAGGCGAGAGGCTTTTCCTCCGTTTGAAGGGACTCTCTCATCTTTGGGCCGAGACTGCTCTATGCACATGTACACTCTAAGCTACTCTAGGTCCAAACCCTCAGATCAGATAATGGTATGTCAGCCTACTTTGCTAATCGGTATCCCTGCCTAAAACTCAGGGCTTTAATGGGAATATAATGACATTTTGCGCTCTTAATAGAATTATAATGGCACTTTGCAGTTTGAGGCGAGAGGCTTTCCCTCGGTTTGAAGGGACTGTCTCATCTTTGGGCCTAGACTGCTCTATATGCACATGTATTAGTATGCACCCGTGCACTTCCTTATTTCCCACTACCTGTATTTGCCGGCCATGTTTCTGATTGTTTTGCACTTCCCTACACATCTGTCTCTTCCCTCCTCCGCCGCTCCCATTTCCTCCCACATTGCCCTCAATCCCACTCATGCAAGGCCACATCTAAACAACAACTCACCTCCTAAGTTTTTTTGTAAGTTTTTATAAGTTTTTTCCCCTCGGTGGTCAACCAGTGCATGTAAAACGCTTGAGTTCCTCAAATAGGGCGATTGCATGCGCGACTATATATGTACAACACATGTCAGTTACAATGCACGCCATGTCTGTTAGTCTAGGCCCAAAGATGAGAGAATCCCTTCAAACCGAGGGAAAGCCTCTTGCTTCAAAGTGCCATTATAATTCTATTAAGACCGCATAATGTCATTATAATCCCTTTAGAACGCCTAGTCCTAGGCCAGGAAACCGATTAGGTAACACTTTAGACCCTGTAGTACCTAAACTCTTCCTGTTGCTAACATTTGTGTCAATGCTCTGGTGTTGCAGTGTGGACATGTACAGTGGAAATGCCTCATATACATCAAAACAGTCAGGTCCAGACGGCCACATTCCTCGATTTCACATCCAGCGATAAGCTTAACCACAAGGCTAAGACTAAGGCTAAAAGTGTTATTGACCCCTAAAACTTAGGGGTCCAAAACTGCCTTCTGGACCTGACTGAAAAATAGAATTCAATTCAATATTTCTATGTGGAAAGTTAAGATATGAATTTAGTAAAATCTCTGCTTAGGAACTTATCTGGACACCTTGCCTGGTGGACACCGGCAACCCTGCCCAGTTAGGGCTTGTTGAACATATAAAATAATAAAATGGAACTTATTTCTTCCTGGGAGGATAGTGCAAGCATTTGGGTCAACTCTATGATCAAACCTTTACGATTTGCCCATATTTATCAATTACTTTTTCCGAGCACAAATTCCCCAAAGTTTGCTGCTACTCAGAATACAAAATGGCGTCTATTGAAACCCCCCTATTGCCTAGCAACAGGACGCAGAGCGCGCGCTGATGACGTCGGCAGCAAAAAGCTCCCAGACTTTTATATGGCTACTCCGTGACTGAGTGCATTTTTGTTGGCTCTTTTTATTTGCTTTTGTTTATCAATTTTTTAAGTATTTTATTCCTACATGATGTGTGAGGAGTCCGTCTGGTGTGTATATTATGGTCTAACAGGTGGTAAGTGCTGAGCCCGCCGTATATGGGTCAGATTCTTCGAAAATGTACAATTCAACTTCAACAATCTTCTCAAATATCCCACATTTAAGACGAAAATGATGTTCAAAATAGAGTTCAACCTAACCAAACAGATTGTTAGAATCAATAAATGCTGAATATACTTGAATTTACCTAGTATTGACCAAATTGCAGCAGAATTCAACAGAATTTACTAAATGTGTACAGCTGCCAATTGTACATTTTCTGAAAATTTGAGCCTCATGCACAATGGCCAGCAGGCAAAAGTACCTATAGCGGGAAATCGGCCGCCAAAAAACTCCTCTAAGAGGGTCGTACTGGGCCTTAAATTACTTGAATTTTAAGACCAATGCGGAAATCGTCCACTAGACAAATCCACTTCGTACAAAGCCTTAAATTCCTTGAATTTTGAGAAATTTAAGAAAAGTACCAGCGAGGAATTCTCTAAGAGGGAAGGCCTTAAATTTCCTTGAATTTTAAGAGATTTAAGAAAAGTACCAACGGGAAGGGCCTTAAATCCCTTGAATTTTTAGAGATTAAGAAAGGTACAAACGAGGAAATCTAAGAATATATTTAAGAAAACTACCAACCAGGAACTCTACAGGGTCGTACAGTACCTTAAAATCCTTGAATTGTACGAAAAGTGTCTATCAGAAAATTGCTCCCAGAAATATGTCAAAGGCGGTACTGAACTCCCCCCTTCCCTACCCTGGAAAACCACCACCCTCACATTCTATTTGTGATATTTATCATTGTATATCATCATGCAGACACAACTAGTGTAGTAAGTGCAAATAAAATTTGTTTTGAAAAAAAACAAAAAAAACTACTCCATTTTAACATGTTTGTAGTGGCATCTATTTGTGAAAGGCGACTATAAAATGAGTCCACAGTCTAGGTCTAAACCCACAGATCAGATAAGAATGGTATGTCAGCCTACTTCGCTAATCAGTTTCCCGACCTAGGACTCGGCGTTCTAATGGTAATATAATGACATTTTGTGGTCTTAATGGAATTATATACTTTGCAGTTTGAGGCGAGAGGCTTTCCCTCCGTCTGAAGGGACTCTCTCATCTTTGGGCCTAGACTGTACATGTACGACCAGTATCAATAATAACTTGTGTAATTCAACTGAATGTCCACCATTTGGTAGCCTCACCCATATGGGTCAGATTTTCAGAAAATGTACAATTGGCAGCTGTACACATTGAGTAAATTCTGCTAAATTAGGGTGCAATTTGGTCAATACTAGGTAAATTCGTGTATATTTGGCATTGCATTGATTCTAGCAATCTCTTAGGTTAGGTTAAACTGTATTTTGAAGTTTATTTTCGTCTGAAATTTGGGTTATTTGAGAAGATTAGCAAAGTTGAATTGTACATATTCTGAAAATCTCACCCATATACATATATGTCCTAGCGTTATGCAGGTACAGCTAGCGATGCACTACCGTGAGAAATTTATCTAATTTTAAGTAACTGTGAAGTTTTTAGGTGTTACACCGCTGTCCATTTCATAATTAACTTTTATGTGAGAACCTGTCTGGAAACTGAATACGTTAGCTATTTTTGTTTTTGTTTTAGATGTGTTTATTCAGCCAGAGACATTATGCTATTATACACTATTCTCAGTTTTAGCTGAGGGAAAAGATAAGGTTCATTACAGCAAGTTATAATCTCACAAAAATATCAAAATGTACATAGACATCATAGACTGACATCAAAGTATAGCCAGAGAAAAGCAAAATATTTATTATATCTTTAACAATAAGAATAAAATTGAAGCAAAATAGGTTAAGATCCAACACCTGGGTATAATCATCGTTATACTACTGTCCACGGAGAGGCTAAATAAATCAAAGAAATATTTCTACATACAAAAACATTGAAGGGACTTTCCTTCATAGAAATCTTACATGTGTGCATTACGAACCTCCGGCCCACCTGGGAGATCTAATTATAGAGCCTTTAACTAGCCTTTAAGAACTATGCTATAAGTGAAGAGATATGAACGGACAATAATTTTATAGATTAGACAAAGATATATCATTGGAGAATATGTACAATGTAAACCATCTTATATACTGTAATATTCACGCCAGGAATATTAACTATGTATCACTATAATTAACTATGTATCACTATAATTACCACTGTATGTATCACTATAATCACTAATATATATATATCAGTAATCCCAATTTACTATATATATATATGTATGTATCAATGTATCAGTTACCCAATTACCCTATATTCATTAGTCATTAATTGACTATATTCCTAATTACCTAAAGACACATATCATCATAATGTATGCTTTATTGATACCCTAGCTGACATGGAGGAAAGAGTATTACATGTATGGGTTAACCACAAGAATGGGTAGAGGAAACAGGATTCTCTAAGAGTAAAAAGCATATGAAACATCTAGCAAATCTATATAGCTAGGTTCCTAGCCTAACCTTGCCATCCTAGCAAAGCGAGTAATATATAATAATAATATATTATAATAAGTGGAGGACAAAATCCGATCCACTTTCTTTATGTTCTTGAACCCTGGTTCATAACATATACACTATAGATATAAGAATGAATAATAAGCAATGCGAATGAGCCATCCCTCAGTTAATGACAAAGTGGTATTCATTCTCCAAACCCTCAAGTCAGATAAGAATGCTATGTCAGTGATTAGACGCCTACTTCGGTAATAGGTTTCCTTGCCTAAGACTCGGCGTTTTAATGGGAATATAATGACATCTTATAATGGCACTTTGCGGTTTGTGGCGAGAGGCTTTCCCTCCGTTTGAAGGGACTCTCTCAACTTTGGGCCTAGACTGGTATTATTTACTTGCTTCAAAGCCATGATGATTGAGGAAAGGTAGCTTGAAAACCTCCTATATGGGTGAAGTCGCCAGAAAATGTACAATTCAACTTCAACAATCCTCTCAAATAAGCCAAATTTCAGACGAAAATAAAGATCAAAATACAGTTCAACCTAACCAAACAGATTGCTAGAATCAATGCAATGCTAAATGTACTCGAATTTACCTACTATTGCCCAAATTGCAGCCTAATTTAGCAGAATTTACTAGAACTGGAATTTTCCGGAACTGTCAAAAAGCACATTTCCCTTGTTTAAAACAAGTATTGTCATAAAATAGACATTTTTTTCCTTAGATCCGGTGAGGTGAGGTGGTTTCCTAAAAAAAAAAATAATAAAAAAAGTTACCACCCTCCTCCCAACTCCCCCTTCCCACTTACCTAGTTTTCAGCCAGATAAATCGGAAACACACCTATTTTTTATTTGCACTTTGCGGTTTGAAGCGAGAGGCTTTCCCTTAGTTTGAAGGGATTCTCTCAGGTTTGGACCTAGACTGTTTGGCCCAAGTTTGAAATCTGTAACTTAATTATATCAGCCCGCATTCTGACCCTAGTATAGTGTGATAGCACGTCGGCAATCAAAGGTGAATATGGGTCAGATTTTCAGAAAATGTACAATTTGTCTTCACCAATCCTCTCAAATAACCCACATTTGAGACAAAAATGAGCTTCTAAAGGCAGTTTTGATTAACAGAGCTGATACTTTGAATCAATGTGATCCCAAATATACTCAGATACACCCGATATTCATCATTTTTCAGCCGTATTTAGTAGAATTTCCTAAATGTGTAGAGCTGCCAATTGTACATTTTCTGAAAACCTGCCCCATATACAGTACGCAGAGCAACTCTAATATAATAAATATAATAAATATCATCGTGATTTATTTATCAACCATTTGATATAAACGCTTACGTTAAATGCCTTCAATTAGGCTGGCAAGCAGATCATTGCTCAGGCTTCCAGAGATCGGATGTTACTTTAGACTATGGATATAATTAAAATTCTGCGCTCTGACTCCAAAATATGAATAAGCCCCTTATCCAATACTGTTATATATCTGATTTGTTACGGAGAAAAGCCTCGCGATAATCGCGAGATGTTATCGCAAGGTGACATAAAATATGAAAGAGACAATAACAATAACAGAATGTCAGGTTTCGGATTAAATAGTTGCGGATGCATTTTAATGGTATTTTGCGGTTTGGAGCGAGACAGTCTAGGCCCAAACTTGAGAGAATTCCTTCAAATGAAGGGAAAGCCTCTCGCCTCAAACCGCAAAGTGCCATTATAATTCCATTAAAACCGCAAAATGTCATTATATTCCCATTAAAACGCCGAGTTCTAGGACAAGAAACCGATTAGCGAGGTAGGCTGGCATACCATTCTTATCTGATCTGAGGGTTTGGCCCTAGAGTGTATACATTTTTTTTTAGATTTTATTTACAGTCTAGGCCCAAAGTTGAGAAAGTCCCTTCAAACAAAGGGAAAGCCTCTCGCCTCAAACCATTATAAGTGTTGTATAACTGGACTGGACATGGAATGAATATTTGAATCCATTTAATGAAAATAGTTAAGTTAGAAAAAGATTAGATTAGCGAGGTTGGCTGACATACCATTCTTATCGGATCTGAGTGTTTGGACCTAGAGTCGAGAGGCTTTACCTCAGTTTGAAGGGACTCTCTGAACTCTGAGCCTAGACTCAGGCAGAGAAATTGTGTCAATGAATTACTTCTATACACTGTGTGGTTCACTGGCATAATTGGGTCAGATTTTTAGAAAATGTACAATTCACCTTTACCAATCCTCTCAAATAATCCCTATTTAAGACAAAAATGAGCTTCAAAATGCAGTTTAACATAACAGAACTGATACTTTAAATTAATGCAACACTAAATATACCCAGATATACCCGGTATTCTTCATTTTGCAGTCTGATTTAGCAGACTTTCCTAAATGTGTAGACCTGCCAATTGTACATTTTCTGAAAAACTGACCAAATTCCTCTATCTTTTCAATTCAATTCATAATTTATTGCAAACTAGGGGATCATCAAAATGACATTAATTTGCAGATCACATCAGTATCCATGCAAATCCTTTTTGTCAACATGACGTCACAAGTTGGAAGCCCCTTATGGGTCAGAATTTCAGAAAATGTACAATTCACCTTCACCAATTCATTCAAATAACCCAAATTTAAGACAAAAATCAGGTTCAAAATACAGTTCAACCTAACCAAACAGATTGCTAGAATCAATGCAATGCTGAATATACTCGAATTTAACTAATATTGGCTAAATTGCAGCCTAATTTAACAGAATTTACTAAATGTGTACAGCTGCCAATTGTACATTTTCTTTAAATCCGACCCTTATGGGTGTCGTCTGCCGGGCCGGGATTTTCCCGCCCTCCCGCCTCCTCCAATCAATGCCGCGCTCAGCAGCAGAGAGGTCAGATACGAAAACAACTTGCTGGCAAACTGCCAAGTCTTGGCAATAGCTGCCGCCGCCGCCTGCACCGTGGACAGGCTCGTTCTGCTTGTTTTGTTTCGTTTTTTTAAATAAATATTTTTTTTATGTTGTTGTTCTGTTTAGGCACTCGCTACGTTTATAATTGCTAGGGCGGCAATCGGACGATACCTAGGATAGGTGTTGATTTTGAGAGATGTTTTTTTTAAAGCTTGTAATCTAAAAAGTTATTTCTGTTATTCAGTGCATTGTCTTTCTGTTTTTGTACGACCGTAAAGCTCCCTATTTTCGCGGCTATATATATTTCGTTGATAGATTAAACAAGGGTCGTCTGCATATTTTCAATAATTAATCTGAGGTAAATCAATTTAGCTTTGAACTGACTTAATCACCAAAGTATCTAACTAAACATCTAAGATTATATTCATTGGTTGACATTAATTATCGTCGCAAACATTTTATTTTCATGGGTTTGGAATGTGAATGTAATTTTCGCGGTATTTTTGTCAGCCAAGATCTCAGAAGAAACCAGAGAAGGAGACAGAAGTGTGTGGGAACCAGGAAGTAGATTTGATTGTATAATTTGGTTAAAGTTAACTATATAGGGATGAATATTTTATATATTTTAATTACGTATAATAGTGCTGTGTATCGCTTTGTGTCGTTTGTATGTTGTAAGACGAGGAATATATATGTCTTTGTCCTTAGTCTTTGTCCTGGGTTCTTCCAGACTCTGTCTGTGTGTCTCTGTTTCTCTGTGTCTACCTCCCCCCCTCTCTCTCGTTGTCTATCTCTCCCTCCCTCTCGCTCCCCCTCTTTCGCTCCCCGTCTCTCCCTGTCTCTCTTCCCCCCTCTCTCCCTCCCTCTCTCTCTCCCCTCTCTCCCTCTCTCCCTCCCTCTCCCCTCTCTCTCTCTCCCTCCCCCCTCTCTCTCTCGCTCCCCCTCTCTCTCCCTGTCTCTCTTCCCCCCTCTCTCCCTCTCTCTCTCTCCCCTCTCTCTCTCTCTCGCTCCCCCTCTCTCTCTCCCTGTCATCCCTCTCTCGTTGTCTCTCCCTCCCTCTCCCCTCTATCTCTCTCTCTCTCCCCTCTCTCTCCCTGTCTCTCTGCCCCCCTCTCTCCCTCTCCCTCCCTTTCTCTCTCTCTCTCTCTCTCTCTCTCCCTCTCCCCTCTCTCTCGCTCCCCCCTCTCTCTCCCAGTCTCTCTGCCCGCTCCCCCTCTCTCTCTCGTTCCCCCTCTCTCTCTCTCGCTCCCCCTCTCTCTCGTTGTCTCTCTCCCTCTCCCTCTCTCTCTCCCTCCTTCTCTCTCTCCCTCTCTCACGCCCCCCCCCCCCCGATGTGTTGATGCAAATATTATTGTAGTATTGTATCTAAATCATCCATAACGAACCTGATAACCTATTGCAACAATCTTTTTATATCTTGTTTTCCTGTACCATGCACATCCACAGAACTAAAGTCACTATTTTCCCAGGACGTTATACATACCAGCCATTAAATAACTAGCTGCGTTTCATGAACTTACACATTATACACACAAATACATATATCAAAGGTTTTTTTCTGATTGGGCGACGACAGCTTCCTGGAAAGGGCGACCTATTTCCAGGAACAATTGACTGTTGACCGCTTTAGCTGATAAAGATAAAGCATCCATTATAGATGCACTGACTGCCATGCATAGATTAAACTTAGGCCCCCCCCCCCCCCGTCCTATTGAACCAGAACAACCCAGACTGTTAAAGAACTAAAAATAGAAGTATACTTTATTTGACTTCAGCAGGATATTAACCAAAATGAAACACTTGACAAACATACCAATCCCAGCTGCGCTGTTATACTTATAGATGCAAGCCTCGTGGTATAGCAAATTAATGATCATTTTTTTAGATTTTACTTTTTAATTTAACATATTTATGCTGTAATGTTATACGGATGTAAAATATGTATGATCTTCCACCAGGGGCTGAAGAATAGAAAAGAGAAAGGGGTGGTGCGTGAGTGATATATGGGTCAGATTTTCAGAAAATGTACAATTCACCTTCACCAATTCTCTCAAATAACCCGCATTTAAGACAAGAATAAGCTTCAAAATGCAGTTTAACATAACAGAACTGATACTTTAAAACAATGCGATACCAAAGATACTCAGATATACCCGGTATTCATCATTTTTCAGCCTAATTTACCAGAATTCTCTGGTGAAAAGTTTAGTTGGCAAGTATTATATGGATAAAAAAAATCGATCTTTAATGACATTTAAAAAACCCAATCTTATAAGAGTTAGACAATTGTGATTATAAAAAAAACGTGAGACAGTCGTGATTTTTACATCATTGCTTATCTTCGCTTGTAAATATTTATTTAAATGTGCTGTTTCTCTGGTGAAAAGCTTAGTTGGCAAGTATTGTATGGATAAAAAGAATTTGATCTTTAATGACATCTAAAAAAAACCCCCAACCTTATAAGAGTTAGACAATTGTGATTATAAAAAAACATGCAGACAATCATGATTTTTATATCATCGCTTATCTTCGCTTGTAAATATTTATTTCAATGTGATGTTTCTCTGGTGAAAAGCTTAGTTGGCAAGTATTGTATGGATAAAAAAATCGATCTTTAATGACATTTTAAAAGCCCCAATCTTATAAGAGTTAGACAATTGTGATTATTAAAAATAAAAAAACCCGTGAGACAATCGTGAATTTTACATCATTGCTTATCTTTGCCTGTAAATATTTATTTCAATGTGCTGTTTCTCTGGTGAAAAGCTTAGTTGGCAAGTATTGTATGGATAAAAAAATCGATCTTTAATGACATTTTAAAAAACCCAATCTTATAAGAGTTAGACAATTGTGATTATAAAAAAACATGCAGACAATCATGATTTTTATATCTTCGCTTGTAAATATTTATTTCAATGTGATGTTTCTCTGGTGAAAAGCTTAGTTGGCAAGTATTGTATGGTAAACAGACGAGGAAGAGAAATGTTGGAAAATGCAGCTTGGTGCAGTACCAAGGTCTGGGGCGGGGTGTGTATTGTGTACATAGCCAGACGGTCCTTATACATGGCGGGGTGAACGACCTCCTCACACTACAATGTACTCTAGCTGGATCTGCCTCCTGGATCACTTACCCTCCCCATTCTCCTCCTCTTGTTCTCTTTCAGCTTCTTTCCATCTTCCTTTTTCTCTTTCCATCTTTCTGTTACTCTCCGCCCTCCCCCACCTCCTCTTTCCTGCTGCTCCTGCTCTTGCTCTTGTTCTTGCTCCTGCTCTTGTTCTTGCTCCTGTTCTTGCTCTTTTTGCTCCTGCTCTTGCTCCTTCTGCTCTTGCTTCTGTTCCTGCTCCTGCTCTTGTTCCTGTTCCTGCTCCTGCTCCACCTCTTGCTCCTGCTTCTGCTCTTGCTCCTGCTTCTGCTCTTGCTTCTGTTCCTGCGCCCGCTTCTGCTCCTGCTCTTGCTCTTGCGTCTGCTCTTACTCTTCCTGTTCCTCTTGCTCTTGCTCCTACTCTTGCTCTTGCTCCTACTCTTGCTCTTGCTCTTGCTCCTACTCTTGCTCTTGCTCCTACTCTTGCTCCTACTCTTGCTCTTGCTCTTGCTCCTACTCTTGCTCTTGCTCTTGCTCTTGCTCTTGCTCTTGATCCTACTCTTGCTCCTACTCTTGCTCTTGCTCCTACTCTTGCTCTTGCTCCTACTCTTGCTCTTGCTCTTGCTCCTGCGTCTGCTCTTGCTCTTCCTGTTCCTCTTGCTCTTGCTCATGCTCTTGCTCAATCTCTTCTTCCCCTTTCTCTTCCTCCATTTCCCGCCAAATCTTTGTCGATAAATGTAGTCAGGTCCATCGCGTCTACCGCGCGTTGGTTGTTTTGCTTAGTAAACAAGTGATTATGTAAGTATTTATGCCTTTCTCTGACACCCGAGGCCAACACCGCTCCATTATTTAAATGTTGCGTGCTATAAATAATTTATACTTTTCCTAACGGGGCATTTGCAGGCTTTGCCCTGGTGGGATTTAACTGAATTATTGTGAAACTGGGGAACTTGCTACTACTCCAAATATCTAAAACTACACCATTAAATGTAGATATACATACTTGTACAGAAATCAGCATTTTCGAAAACTTCCAATTATTTGGAATTCCTCCAAGTCAAAGATTTAAAAAATTAAAGTCGTTTTCATTTAAATCATCAAATTTGTCTTTTGCATCAGCTGAAAATACTTGATACACGAAGTAAGAGACAATTGATTGCAATTATTTGTTGTCAAGTCATACACATATTCATCAAAGCTCAGAGTTGAGGGAGCCCCCAACCCTCAACCCCCAACCCCCAACCCCCAATCCCCAGCCCCCAACCCTCAATCCCCAGCCCCCAACCCTCAATCCCCAACCTCCAGCCCCCAACCCTCAACCCCCAGCCCCCAATCCCCAACCCCCAATCCCCAACCCCCAATCCCCAGCCCCCAACCCCCAGCCCCCAACCCCAAGCCCCCAACCCTCAATCCCCAGCCCCCAACCCTCAATCCCCAGCCCCCAGCCCCCAACCCTCAATCCCCAGCCCCCAACCCTCAATCCCCAGCCCTCAATCCCCAACCTCCAGCCCCCAACCCTCAACCCCCAACCCTCAGCCCTCAACCCCCAGCCCCCAACCCTCAATCCCCAGCCCCCAACCCTCAATCCCCAGCCCCCAACCCTCAATCCTCAACCCCCAGCCCCCAACCCTCAATCCCCAACCCCCAACCCTCAGCCCCCAACCCTCAATCCCCAGCCCTCAATCCCCAACCCCAGCCCCCAACCCGCAACCCCCAATCCCCAACCCCCAACCCTCAATCCTCAATCCCCAACAAAACTGAGGAAAAGCCTCTCGCTCCAAACCGCAGAATCCCATTAGGGCGCCTACTCCATGGCCATGAAACCCTTACCGCAGTAGGCGTCCAATCACTGACATACCATTCTTATAGCTTATATCTCATCTAGACTGAAACGCCCCTAGGATTGCATTTATTGAAAGAAAATTCTCACCCTCTTCGTCAGTGGAAATATTGTCAAACCAGCTTTTTTGTTTGCTTTCATTTCTCCTTTGCGATACGTAATACTAAATATTAATATTTAGCATTTTTCATACTTTAATCGATCACTTCAGTATTGAATGTGTCCTGACCATCGCACGACCTTGAAAGCTCATTTGAGAGAAAACAATAGAAAATTAATTGTCATCATCCCCTCTCGTTACAAGGAACTACGATCGGTTGCCCATAGGTCAGATGTTTTCATTTCGGATTTTCATTTCACTGAAAGTTTGTTGCAAGGACAAATGCGGTTCAAATTATTTCATTTTTATTTTACTTAAACTTGACCGGGATATCGTGTGACAGGATTATCAGAAACTGTCATTCACCTGTCATGCTGTTGTTGATCTGGTTTGGGCTTTTTCTATGTGAAGTTAACTTTCATTTTGAATGATTTTTTAATATCGATTTCAGCATTAAGGAGTTTCTGCAAGCAAACCTATCTCACTTATGTAACCGTATGTTTTTTAAAAAATTACATCGCATTTTTTTTTATAAAAAACAATTTGTGAGATAAAACATTTTGCTTGATATGATACGATACATTTTGCTGAACCTTCCTATTTTATGTTTATGTGATGATTGGATGGGTCTTAGTAAGTTAAAATTTATAACTAAAAATAATTACCAAAACCTTGATGATGATTCGATGGATGTTTTGTCGATGTCAGTCCCCTGACAGTCTAGGCTCAGAGCTGAGACAGTCCCTCTAAGCTGAGGGAAAGCCTCTCGCTCCAAACCGCAAAAATCCATTATAATCTCATTAGGACGCCTACTTCTCTCCCTGCCCTTCTCTCTCTCTCTGTCTCTCTCTCTCTCTCCCTCTCTCTCTCACTCTCTCTCCCTCTCTCTGTCTCTCTCTCTCCTCTCTCTCTCTATCTCTCTCTCCTCTCTCTCTCTGTCTCTCCTCTCTCTCTCTCCTCTCTCTCTCCTCTCTCTCTCTGTCTCTCTCCTCTCTCTCTCTGTCTCTCTCTCTCCTCTCTCTCTCTCCTCTCTCTCTCCCTCTCTCTCTCCTCTCTCTCTCTCCCCCTCTCTCTCTGTCTCTCTCTCTCCTCTCTCTCTCTCCTGTCCCCTCTCTCTCTATCTCTCTCTCTCCCTCCCCCCTCTCTCTCCCTCTCTCCCCCTCTCTCTCTCCCCCTCTCTCACACCAAAACAATAAAATGATATAAAAATAAGATGAAAATTGTTTATGAATGAACACAAAAAATCGTATCCGCGCCATCCCTCCCCATTGCCACCTCCCCACCACTACCACTACCACCACCTCCCCCAGCCCACCATCACTATCTATATTAGCTGTCTATCTCTCCACATTTGAAACAAACAACTTGCCGTCTGTTGTCTCCCCCTCCGCAGCGATCGCCCACCTGCTGCCTGACGCTTACCAAGCCCATTTCACCAAGCGCGTTTTACAAGCGTCTCACACAAGCGCCATCCATCCAGTGTTTGTTTGCAGCAACATTGTCTTTGTCACCAAGGTTACACGTCTTTGTGCCAGCTAAAGAAAACCATGGCCAGTCTAGGCTCAAAGTTGAGAGACTCCCTTCAAACTGAGGGAAAACCTCTCGCTCCAAACCGCAACATGCCATTGTAATCCCATTGGGACAGCATAATGTCATTGTAATAATCCGTTATGATAATCCCTTTAGAACCGCAAAATATCATTATAATCCCATTAGATCGCCTACTCCAGGTTGATAAAGCTATTAGCGCAGTAGGCGTCCAATCACTGACATGCCATTCTTATCTGATCTAAGAGGCTCTGAGCCTAGACTGTGACGCGCTTTCGGTTTCCAGGTCAGATCACTTTTGACTGATTCCAAATTTTATTAAATTGATTGGATTTTCCTCAATTTCTAGATGTCTAGAAGCAAACAATTCGAGATTTAAAATACATAATTGTGATTAGATTTGTATGTAGTGGGATTGGAACTTTGTGCGTGCAATTTGAAAAGTTGTTGGACACATAGTCTGATAAGGTCGCTAACGATCAGTTGTATCCAGTCTTGGCCCAAAGTTTAGAGAGTCCCTTGAAATGAAGGGGAAGCCTCTCGCCTCAAACCGCAACGTGCCATTATAATTCCATTAAGACCGCAAAATGTCATTATATTCCCATAAAACGCCGAGTCTGAGTCCAGAAAACCGATTAGTGAAGTAGGCTGACATACCATTCTGATCTGATCTGAGGGTTTGCACCTAGAGTGCATTTATTTACCATGTCTTTAGCAACTCAAATCCAAATACAAACCTTTTAGATTTTATTCCCTATTTAGTATGAGACAAACATAACACTTGACAATCTATAAATAGATGTTAGTCATTAGTGGGCGGGTACAATAAGAGAAAGTGTATTTGGGTCAGATTTTCAGAAAATGTACAATTCGCCTTCACCTATCCTCTCAAATAACCCACATTTAAGACAAAAATGAGCTTCAAAATGCAGTTTAACATAACTGGACTGGTACTTTAAATCGATGCGATACTAAATATACTCAGATACACCCACAATTTAAATTTTGTTAGCAAAATTTAGCAGAAATGACTAAATATGTAGAGCTGCCAATTGTACATTTTCTGAAAATCTGACCCATTACATCCCCTTTATTCACCCCCTCGTATAACACGGCCCATGTAATAAC